>JALLOT010010084.1:1415-13458 GCA_036939595.1 Thalassiosira livingstoniorum
TCCGATCTTCCTCCAACCTCCTCGCCGACCTCTCCTCCTTCCTCCCCCCCCCTCGCCTCCCCCCCACCACCACCTCCCACTACCTCACCCCCGCCCTCCTCTCCCTCAGCGACGATGCCAATTTCCGCGTGCGTCGTTCCGCAGTCCAAGCGCTCCCCCGCATGTTGGGGAGTGCGAGCGTGGAAGATGTCAAGAGGAGGTTGCTTCCGAAGTTTGTGGCGTTGAGTGGGGATGAGATGTATCGGGTGAGGAAGGCGAGTGGGGAGTGTTTGGTGGATGTGAGTCGGGGGTTGAGTGTTTTGGGGTGGCGGGTTCATTTTGGGGATGTTTGGAATGAGAGGAATGGTGGGAGAAGTGACAGAGGAGGTGGAGGAAGTGGAGGAAGTGGAAGTGGTGTAGAAGGGGGCAACGACGAGGAAGGACATCCAAACCCATCCACAAACACCCTATTCTACAAACTCCGCACCCCCCAACAAATCCAAACCCTCCACGCCACACTCACCGAATGCCACGAAATACGCCGCCGCGTCCTCTGCGCCATCGCCAAGAAATTACTCGAAGATGGGAATAAATTCGTAAGATATGGAATGATGCAGTTTTTGGGACCGCTCATTGCCAGTTTTTATCCGTTGGATCGGGGGAGTATGGTGGGTGGAATGGGAGGGTTGTTGTTTGGCGTGGAAAGGGTGGAGAGGGACAAGCCTGCCGATGGAAAGAAGGGCAAGGGGGGTGGAAAAATTGGGATTTTGCCCGTGGGTGTGGAAAGCGTGAGTATCGCCAAGGGTGCCACGGGATTGGATCCGGTGGTCCCACCATCGAATCCTTCAAATTCCTCGAATTCCTCCAATTCCGCCACTTTGGAGGATGGAGAACATGCTTCCAATTCCGCCAACTCCGCCAATCCCGCCAATTCCGTCAATTCCGTCAACTACAACTCCCTCCTCTGCCACAACCACTCCTTACTCAACCTCGAACTCATCCTCCACGGAACATGCCCCACCAATCTCACATTCTTACGACAAACCAACCCCCACACGCCCCTGCCACTCTTGGAAGGAGCCGGCGCCGCAGGAGGCACTGGAGGAGCGGGAGGAGCGGGAGGAGCGGGAGGCATCAGCGGAGGCGTGGCCAACCTCCCCTTTGGGACCATGGGACCCCAATTCTTCCCTCATGCCAATGGGATGGTGGGGCGATCTTCCGCGTTGGATGATGATGATACCGATGTGTTGTTGTTGACGGCCAATGTGAGTGCCAGTCTCCACAACGGTGGCATTGGGGGCATGGTCCATACGCAGTTCGATGCGGATTCCAATGCGTCCAATCCTCAAGCCCTCCTTCCCAAATTTATATTGGAATCGCGATCGGATGCCTTGGCGTTATCGAGGATTGTATGGCATAGAATGGGTCGTGTTCCTCATTGGCATTCCAACCCCAATGCCTCCAATGCCTCCAATGACTACCATGGCAAAAATTACGACAATTCCGACAACTACGCTACCAACGCTTTCTCCACCAACTCCACCAACTCCTATTCGTCCATACCCCTCCCCTATCCACCACTCCTCACCGGCCTCCCCGACCCACAAGACCTACAATCCATACGCTCCTCCATCCTCCGTCCCTTCCTCCACATGGCCTCCTGTCGCACCGGGGAAGAAACGACCGATGCCGAAATGAGAGTGTATTGTGCGTATTCGTTGCCGGCGGTGGTGTTGATGTTTGCGGGTGGGGGGAAGGGGGGTAGGGATGGTAGGGATGGTAGGGATGCTAGGGATGGGAGGGACAGTAGGGATGGTAGGGATGGCATGGAGGGAAGTGGAAGCAGCCATGGGGATTCCAATGGAGAGGAAGAGGATCCGAATTCCATGGGGAACTGGGAGAACGATGGTCTTCGCCAATGTTTTCTGGAATTGATTGGTCGAGGAGAATGGATGGATGGGACATTCTTCCCGCCGCCGGATTTGAACAATCCGAGAGATACGGAAGATATGTACTTGGAGATGGAGCGAGTGCTGCACACGATGTTGGAGATGGAGGACGATGACGACGACCTCCACAATCCCCACTCTCAACACGGATCTCAGCATGGCGGTGGTAGAAACCCACCACCGCCTCTCCCAGTGAAACGATGCCTCGCCTCCTCCATCCATGCGGTAGCTCACATTCTTGGACCTTCCATTGTGTCACGCGATTTGATTCTTGGCAGCTTTTGAAAAGAGTCTGTTACGGGATGGAGATGAAGCGATACGATTGAATGTATTGAAGAATCTTGCCAGCTTTTTGGGGGCGTTGCCCGTGGGTGCGCCACTCCCACATTCTCAACATTCTCCACATTCCCAGCATTCTCAGCATTCCATGGGGGGAATGGCCCCACCCACCTCCCCCCGAGTAGGCACCCGCCACTACTACCTCCCCCTCATCCACTCCATACTCATGTCCGAAGATCTACTCACCGCCTCTCGAAAACGATCGGCGTCCAATCCCGGCGTACTCAATTGGCGTCAGCGCGATACCATTGCACGATCCCTTCCAGATTTGATTGTGTTGTACGATGCAAGAATGAATCATTTGTACATTTGGCCCATGTTGAAATTGTTATTGGGGGATTCGGTGAGTGTGGTGAGGGAGGATGCGGGGTGGAGTGTTCCGGTGTTGTTGAGGAGGTATATGGAAGCGATGGGTGGGGCAGATGGTGACAATGGTGGAAATGATGCCAGTGGAAGTGCCATGGGTGGAGTGGAGGCAGAAGAAGCCGAAGAATGGATTGAAGAAATGCTCACGTGGCTTCGTGAAAATTATTTGGAAGATGCCAATGCCAATGCGGCACACAATCCAACATCGCCACGAAGGAGTAGTTCACGACGAAAGAAAATGATGGTGGCATCGGAAGGAGCATTTAGTAAACGGCAGGGGTATTGTAGGATTTGTGCGGCAGTGGCATTGGCCATGAGAATGGACGAGGGTGTGAATGGTGGTACTGGTGAATCAAATGATGGTCATGGCGTTCAAGAAATGTACAACTCTCAAGATGAGTATGACCAACGACAATCCCAAGAAATGGAAGCCAACATGCCACCACTCCCCATAAATCCCTATTCACCACTCCCTCCCCAAATCCGCCTTCAATTCCGAAATGTCCTCTTGCATACCCTATTACCACCTGCTCTGGAAATGATGACGGACATTGTTGCCAATGTACGCTTAACCCTCACCAAGTGTTTGAAGATAATGCCAGTGGACATCCAGAGGGAAAGTCACGTGGAGAGTGTTTTGAATACGTTGGAGGAGGAATTGTTGACTTGGGATGTTGGGGATATGAGTGGAGGTGGCATGGTTGGAATGAGTGGAGGTGGTGCGGATATGAACTATGGAGGAGGTTCATTTGGAGATGGCGGTGTGGGAGGAATGGGAATGGCAGGTCCAGCGGATCCTCCTGGAAAAAATATCATGGGGGAAGGTGGAATGGGTGGTGGGATGGAGACTGGAGTGTTGACAGGTACCATGTCCGCTTGTTGATGTCTCTAGGTGTTGCACCTTCCTGTTCTTCTGCACCTCATTTTCAAGAGGGCACGTGCACACGTGGACCTCATTTTTTGAACCTCAGGTAGACCTTAGTGGGATGGCCGCCCAGTCAGTTTGTTTACTTCAAGTCCCAAGACTCTATATTGCGAATTGTGGAAGATTCAAGCAATCATGAAATGTTTTTTGCTTAATTGTGCCAATTGATGCTGGCTTTGCGTATATTCTCTGGCTAATGCTTGAAGAATCCAACAACGTTGACCAAGCTCATGTTCATTACAACAATCCATGGATTTATGTTGTTTTAGACTTTGTTCAGTGATTTTTACAAGGATATAGAACCCAACGCTGGTGTGTAAGACCTTGGCTCTATCGCAATATTTGCGGTTATAGCCCTATACTTAAAGATGTCAGTGTTTGTAACATAACTGTAATTGCTCTGTTGTTGTGATTGGACTACGTGACCCAAGAATAGGAAATAGATGCTGAAATGCATGTTTTATTAACTCAAGTTTACAAGCAGAAACCCTTGTGCCAGTTTGATTGTCAGAGAAACTATTTCAGTAGTCCTTGTTAATCTTTTGGGCACATTTTCACTATACTTTTTGTTTTGTCACATGTTTGGAAAGTGATCAAGGCAATGCTATCAATACAATATCAAACCTAAGAGTACCATTCACATTCTATGATCTGCAGAACGCATCAAATGTGCACACTACAAAGGTGCCAGCACGAAGGTCCACACCTCCGTTCACCATCAGATCGTCCGTAAAAATATGATGATAATGTCTTGTCTCAGAAAAAAAATCACAAGACTAATATTCTACTACAAATTGCAAAACAAAAAAACTTAGTAATTATTTAACTAACTACATTTATACTAGGAATACTACTCCTCCAGCTGTCCCCTTTAAACCAAAAGAACACAATTATCAATACAATTTATTTCTGATAAGTATCATACCTTTTTTTTCAAGTATTTCAAGCTAAAAAAATATTATCAAATATAGTTGAATCTTTCTATATTTTAGGCTACTTTTTTTGGTGATGGTCCCTTTTTTGTTTGAGATTTGAAGCAGGATTTGATTTTAGGATCAGCATGAGAGAGGCGCATGCATTGCATGAATGACAAAAATAGAACATGTGCTCTGGTGTTTTCTTTTTGAGAGCTACTAACTTATGAGATTTCTACCTTAAATTTGGTTGTCTTCAGAACATGTGAAACATTAGAACTCCAACTAGTGCAAAAGAACACAGAAAAAGTGCACTGCTACCTTTCTGATTTTGTTCTTTTACACTCGAGGGAGTTCAAAAATAATCTCACGTTGACTCAGCATGATTTTTCAGTCACATCTTTCCAATTCTGCACTCGCTCGTGCTCGTGCAAAATTGGAAAGGTGTGACTGAAAAATCGTGCTGAGTCAACAGTGCGACTATTTATAGTATAAACATTTTGTATCAATTTTAATAATATGAATAAATACTCCTACTAAATACAAATAAGGTTGGTCATACAAGAATTTTTACTCTCAATATTTACTGTGATTTTGGTGTCGACTGAATATGTCTGAAACAGTCTTTGAAACACCATCACACATAAAATGCTATAGATGAAAAAATCACCAAATATTGGGCCTGTTCCCAGAAAGAAGGCAGTACTAATAATCCTGAATGGTTTTTGTGCAAATAGTTGATAGTAATGAGCTATAAAGTTTTACTTTGATTTTTTCTATAATTCATCTATTTGAGTCAAATGCCAAAATATTTCATGTACTGAATATTCAATTGTGTGAAAATCTCTTTTATTTTGTACAAATATAGACATCATATCAACTTCTTCAAAATAAAATCATTGAATCTATGCAAGAGCAAAAAATATTTGGAATCAGCAAGATTTTGTCTCATATAGTAAGTGTTAAAATTGGTGAGCTTTGAATGAATTCAATTCAAAAATGAAATGAATTTCTGGATGAGATAAAAATTCATTATTTCTTTTGTTCCATATTTTTGTGCACTTTATTCGTCATTTTTAATAGGGGTATCATAAACAAAAAAATCATATTTTGTCAATGGCAAAGATGATAATGTTGAAAAACATTGTGCATGAAAATAAATGAGAAAATTTAAATTTTGTATGCTATATCAAGATTTTAGGGATTTGTTTGAAAATTTAAAAATATTGGCACCAAATTATCACATCATAATACAGTGTCAAGTTGTTCCTTGCATTCCAGTTAGAAAGGATAAATTTTCATTCATTACTTGATTGATGATTTTTTCATTTCTTTAAAAACTATCAAAACATATTGATATTTCTAATAAGCTTTGGCTGGCCTTTAGGATATTCCATTGCAGTTGATCTGAAATTTCTCTACTGATTTTGCATCTAAGAAGAATAAGGGTGTTGCATCTAAAAATGTCACATTTTGGTTGAGATATCAAGAATAATTGTTTTGGAATTTGTAGTAAGATTTTTAGTTTGTGATTTTTTGACCTTACTTAGCATTATAGAATTTTCCTTTCACGTAGAGGTACCCTTCTGGTGAACTTGGACCACTTTGCATGTTGATACAACACAAGGAGATTGGTGAACTTCCAGAGATTAGTCCACTGTAGTGCCAACAAGTTGTTCTTGCGCAGTATTACAAAAATGACCATAATACCTGCATATTGGCGATTCAAAATGATGTAATGCCAGCATCATTTAATTTGAATTCGTTATCACTCATGCCAGAGAGCAAGGTTCAAACCTAAATGCATGCATCTCTACATAGGAATATTATAAATGAGTTTACTGTAGTGAACTTGTGCAAGAAATACAAGAATATTGACCTATTTTACATCTTTTAATACAACATTTTTTTGCTCTGTGAGCCCATGCATAAAACCAATCACAGTCTCAGCACACTCAGCATCCTCCCACCCACCTGCATAAATTGGGGATATCATCATTCCCTTCACATTGTAAAAAGAGTAGTATTTATGAATAAAAGTCAAGGAAAATCTCACCATGTCTGATTGGCATGAATATGCCAGTTTGTTTCATACTAGCATTGAAAACCTCCTTTTGACTAATTGGCATGAACAGTCCAGTTTATTAGAAACCACACATTTATTTTATTGAAAATCATAAATGGGTGCAATGATGTAGTAATATTTAAAGAGTTATGTGTCAAGTTTTATCAAACAAAAAAATTCCAGTAAAACAATCAGAAAAGATGAATCAATATTACCTATATACTATTGTCATTAGCAAACAAAAAAGTACCAAACAATTTTACATACATCTTGAAAAAAAAATATTTTTCTATTTATTATGAGTTTGATTTTTCTCATTTTGTAACAAGTCTTGTGGGCATTGGCAAAAACAAAAAAAATTAAGGTATGCTATTGCCTATTGCCCTTGATCCTTCACTATTAGAAGTATTTTGGAAGTAAACACATTATTACACAAAGGTTTGTTTGGTGAACTAATATCTCAAATCTTAGATGTATCTGAAAATACCATAATATCAGATAAGCAAGAAGAATTATTCTAGTGTTTAAGGTGGTTTGCAACCCATGAAGTGCATTGTGTAATTTAGTGATTCTCCTAGAGAAACTAACATGTATTATTATTTTTAAAGTGTCACAATTATAACTCTCTCCATGACCTTGATTATGTTATTTTATTTTTGCAAAATATAAATATTTTAGCTTCAAATTTGAAAAATTATTGCCCTGTTTTATTGCTGAATCAAATCATTATAGTCTTCTTTTGTAATATCTTTTGTATTCATTTCAGGTTTCCAGTGTCTAATTATCTTTTTTAGCAACAAATAATCTATTGAGCTACATCCCTTTCACACAAAAATAAAAATATTCAGGCATTATTTTACACTAAAAGGTCACTTTTAATTTCAAACAAACAAATTTTTGTTAGAATGATATTTACAAACATAATAATCAATCATACTGAAAATCTTATTTTTTTTATGATTTTTACTTGAATTTACAGTGTGGCTTGACACATTTCTAATTCACTT
Organism: Thalassiosira livingstoniorum; assembly: GCA_036939595.1. Classification (NCBI taxonomy): domain Eukaryota; phylum Bacillariophyta; class Thalassiosirophyceae; order Thalassiosirales; family Thalassiosiraceae; genus Thalassiosira; species Thalassiosira livingstoniorum. The sequence continues at coordinate 8,960 of JALLOT010010084.1, forward strand.
CCTAGGCTAACATAAAACTAAAGCTATTTTTATCCTCCACTTGAGAATGAATAAGGTTAAGAGTGCTATTTTATATGTATTAGAATACCTTTTGTATGTTACATATTTGGGATGTAAGGTGGGAGCTTAATTAAAATGGATTTTCAATTATTTTTATCAGTTATTGAGTCCTTTTTGTTTATGACAAAAAAGAGTAAATATTTTTATTAGCATTTCCTTGGCCAATTGCAAGCGCGTAAAGCGATGCACAATAGTATTTGACAACAATCATATTTCAATTACATCCAGACTTTTATCAAAAGAGAAAAGAGTAATTGTAGAGGCATGGTTTGTTTTCTCTCTACACCCTGAATCTTAGGTATCTACTATATAATAGTTCCTAAAATCTCAATTTTACTAGTAGTTGTTAGTAAAAATGCATCAATTTCATTTAAAACCACTTGGGGATATTTTAGTTTATACATTAAACTTAATTACTAGGGGGTTATAATGTGGCTGAGCAACCTAGTTAAGGCTCAATATGTATTATTCTGGTGTGGTTGCAAGTAATTTTTTTAACAAAAATAAAATGCTAATTGAACATTAGAATAGAGGATCTTTGGCTAATTTTTTGCCATGATAAGTTTAAATACATTATTGTTGGTTCTCCTTGTGTTCCTCATCAGAGGAAGACCCTTTTTATTGCTGCTGAACCACCATCAATTGTGGGGTCTTTGTCTTTGTTGACGGCATTGTCATAGTTGTTGTTGTCATTGATGATGACAACACCATCATCTATGATAATTTTGTTAGCCATGGCTTCCAACAGCTCTGTTAGAAGCCATGGTTGCCTATTTAAAACACAACAATCAACATAACCAACAAGGCTATTCCAGGTGGAGGCACTGCAAGGAGCCAAGGCCATTGCTATTGTTGCCTTCAAATTCACTGCAATTGCAGCCACCTAATTGCAAATATGCTGCAATTGCAGCCACTCAACATGGCATGATTCCTCACCTTTTTGCCTTTGCTTACCTTAATTCCTCTTAAATGCCATGAGAAATGGCATTTTGACATTGTAAGCCAAGCATACTATTGTCGGTGTAGTTGGAAGTTAGTGGTTGGTCTAGATGGTGAGTTTTGTGATGAGTGATGACATATTTTTTTGAATCTGCCAACAACAAATCCAAATGTGCCACCAAATAATTTGCTTACGCCATTGCCAGAAGCAGAAGGTGCTTCACACAGCACCTAATTGCAACCTGAGCAATATAGTCTGTGCCAAAGCACCTTCACGCACAGTTGTCTTATATCATCAACAATCCACTGGGACTAATTTACAGCTGCTGTGCATTGCACTAGACACTCCAATTTGGTTTATGACAAGCACAATGCACTTAAGTACTATTACACAGTTTCTAGGGGGTAGAGGGATACTGATACCCATACTACAATTTCACAATAGCATATATCATAGACAAAACATTTTAATGCTATGTACCTTTTTGTTACTTAAAATTGTGGTAACTATTTCTATTCATGAAGGGAGACGAAGAAGAAAACCTATTCACAAAAAAACACAAGTTAAATGCTTATTTTGCAAAAACAAATAATTATTTATAAATTAAATCAGAAAATATAAAAACTGAAATTGAATATTGAAACAGAAAAGAGAGCAGGGATATGGTACCATACAAAAATGATTTGCTCTAATTAGAGATTAAAACACACCAGTCATCTTTCTTGAAATCCTTTTGTCATTGATATTGTTATTCTATCAAATAGTTTTTTTTGACAGGTTTGCAAAACTTGCACAAGATGACTGTTTGCCTTAACATAAAAACAGTTTCTTATATATTTATTATTTTGATTATCACAAAAGTATTTTACCATTTAACAATAATAGGGAATGGTTTTATTCAAATATATTCTTTCCTTTCTTGATTATTACAAGTAATATTCAATATTTTGATATTAAAATTTTCAGAAAAATATGGTTCTCTCAATTATATCTGAAATTACTTGATTGCAATGAAATCATTGAATTGTTTGACAAATTTAAATAGAATAAAATGAGATTAGAGCAAGTAAGGTTTACACAGCTAGTATAGATCATTGGTAGAATTTTAATGATATTGATGTAACAAATCTTAACTAAAAATAATATTGTCTACAAGTATAATCTACAGATGTCCAAGACCAGATAATCCTTCTTTGTATTTTAAAAAAATTCTGTTTTTTAAACAAAAAAAAGAAAATTGTCATTAAGTCTTTCTTTTGACCAAGTGCGTTAACAAACAAAAAATTAAAACACTATTCAGTGGTTTTCCATGAAATTTTAACATTTTTTTCTTTTTTTTTGGATAATGCCATGAAATTTCACTTTTGATGATTTTTTTCAGCATTAAAAAAATGACCATTGATGATGATGGTGTACTCAATAATTGTATGACAACATAATGCTGATAATCTTACATAATAAATAACATATAAAAAAATGATATTGGTCAATATCAAAATTTCCAACTTTGAAAACTCTTCTTGATGCCATCAAGATATAGGATCTCATTTATTTGTAGAGTGATACATATTAAATTTTAGGATTAAAGCATGATGTAGTTCTTGAAAGTAGAATCTTCTATGAAATTATCACATATTATCACTCAGATCATTTTAGTAATGATAATGATATAGTAATTATCAAATTTATGTACTATTATTTGAATATTTTATTGGTGTCATCATTATTGTCTGTATTTCAAAAAAAATTGGATTCTTATTTTTCCATCTATCAAAGTTGATGAAGTAATTCCAAACACTAATTTTGAATTAACTTACAATGTTATTTTTGCTGCTTGAATTTTCTCAATTTTCAAGTATTGTAATTCTAAATTTTATTAATTCATATTGTTTTTGCCAAAAAATAATTGATTGTGTAAACATGGGCCAACTTTTTATAAAAAATTGAACTGACTCAGGAACTATTTTTATCAGCTAAAACTTAGATTCAATGAAAAAGAAATTACAGAGTTTATTAGGCCTCTTAATTGCACCTCATAAGTATGCAAGAGATGTTTACTTTATGCAATTTATTTTCAGGAGACGTTTTTGGTATCATTATTATGTTTATGTCATATAGGACTTTGTATACATAATAATTGATTGCATGTTTTCTCTTTTTCAGGAGCTTGCAAAGGTATTGGGATTTTCTATATTATTAATTGTATAGCTAGGAGTGTAGAGCTTATGTAGATACGTACTTTTGATGATGGACTAGAGAAAGAGAGACAGATATTTTGTAGGACTATTCTATGACAAATCAGTACCTAAACACTTACCAGAGGTAAGTAGGTTCATGGACAGAGTAGATAGAATGATACTAGTAGGCTAGTAGGCAGCAGGTAAGTACAGTATTATGAGTAACATGCAACATACTATTACACAGTAGAAGGTTGTTGAGACTGAGACAAGACAAGAGTCTCACTAATCGACAAAAAAAGTATTTTGGGAAACTTGTCAAGATTATATTAATCTCAATAATATCTCTTATTGGACAAAAAACTTTCCTCTATTGCAAAATTGTGGCACATTGGATTCAAGAAGAGATCCAAATGGCAACATATGCATTCTAAATAGTCCACTGTGATGATGATATTGAGAAATTTCAATATAAAAATACAAAAGTGCAAAAAATACTCCTAGGGGATGGGGGTTGTAAACCCTCATCACAACCTACTCCTAAGGGTGGGGGTTGCAGAACCCCTTCACAAACCACTTTTTTGGACAAAAACTATAAAGGCATTCCATACAAGGGGTCTGAAAAAACAGTTTACAAAGAATTCATTTGATGCCTTGTAAAGGAGACCTACATCAGTAAGCTTCGTGATTCCCACACTGCTCATCTCAGAGTAACAGCTATCTAGATAATGACCCATCTCATGCCTAGATAGTGAAAATTTTGAGGGATAATGAAAAAAATATCAAAAACAACTATGGTGGCCAAATCAAAGAAAATTTTTGAGTCTGAAGCCATGAACTAGCAGTTTTTAGTTTTAATAATAATGCTAGCATGACCCAACAACCCAAAGAGCCTTTATAGCAAATTCTCTATTTTCCTCCAAAGGCAAAGCCTACACTTGTACCCACTAACAGAGACAGCTGTGGACACCTCTGCATCTGTGAGAAATTCCAGCAAATATTTAGCATGCAACAAACATCTCTAAAAATATGATTAAGATAGTTGTTGCTGGTCACATAGACATAGTTGTTGTGTACATTGCAAAACCATTTAAAACCAAAATCGGAATATCCAGAATCAATTTTAATAACCAATAATCATTCTTAAACTTTTGCAAAAGTAAATGCCTCTTTTCCAAAAGTTTTGTTGTTGTCTATACTTCATACTATCGTATATTGGAATACTATATTCCATAACTTATATTATAATAAATTGTCAATACAAAATTTATAACTGATAAGATGCTTTTTAAATGTGATAATATTACTATTTTATATTGATC
>JALLOT010010102.1:0-10457 GCA_036939595.1 Thalassiosira livingstoniorum
TATGCATGGTGCAAAAAGCAGTTTTTGATCGGATGGCATCTTAGTCTTTGAAGAAATCCTCCAAGTATGCACGGTCAAAATCGTCGCTGAGGACATTGCCGACACTAATTTTATCGGCATTAATACTTTCCATTCCTTTTTTTATTTCATTTTGACGTGTGGTGGCAAAATGGTCAAGAAAATCCCATAATGCATTGTTTTTTGAAATTTTATTGTCATTCATCATTTTGTACAACCTTTCATGTTGGCAGTTCTTTTCATGTTGGCGTTCCTTGCTCAATTTTTTGTGCACTAGTCTTCTGTTATATTCATTCACATCTTCTATCGTTGTTTTTCGTGGTTCTGTTCTCGTTCGAGGTCCATCCGGAATATCACCGTTGGCTGCATCTATCATCTTCGCTTCAGGACTGTCCATCACCCATTTATAGAGGCGTTGGCATAGGTCAATGCCTCTTACTTGTTTAGTTTTTGAGGCCATAATATCTTGGTCTAGAATGACAGTCTCCTCGACCGCATCCGAGTCCGTTATTTCGTATCGACCCGAATAGCCGGGCAAGTCTTTTGCAATGGTGCGAGCAATGTTTTTGATAATTTCATCTTCTGAATCATTTCCATTTTCTGATTCATCATTATTATTCTTTTTACTCCCTTTTTTGCTTCCTGGTTTGGATATATTCAACTCACTGAATACGTACGACGCAGCAAGCGGTACATTTTGTAGGGATTTTAATGGGACTGGCAAAAATTTGACGAGATCGTCTTTTGTCCATTCGGTGTTGGTTTGAATGAGGCAGATCAACAAAAAAACAGCCAGAGTATGGCTACAAAACAGCCAGCCATTTGGGCAGTCACAGCATGAGTAATTTTCTAAGTATTTGCCCTCGGATGAGAACAAAATTTGCACGCTGTAAACAACGTTTTTCATGCTCGGTGTAACTTTCAGTTCGAAGATACTCACGGGCCCGCTTACATCTTTTAGGTGAGCACTTGATTTTCTCAATGTTTCAATATCAATGTGCCCACTGACCAATCGCAACCATGCTCTTTCTCTGATACCATTTTTTCCTTCTCCAAATATTGATTCAATATAATCAGAGTTTACGGCAGGAATATCGTCAGATCGCAGCGATATAAGTATTTCATTACAGTCATTCTCCCAAACAATTTCAGACTCGACAAACAGCCTTTCCCATGACACCCACGATTTTGTAGCTGTTGCTTCTTCTGCAGCCAAGCGACCTTGATCGAGCGGCTGATTGTAATGGAGGGCACGCAACACTTGGCTGGTTAGCTCGTCTCTCGTCGATCCTTTGGGATATGAGACGCCGCGGAAATACAACCATCTTAAAAGACAAGTTGAAGGAGTAAACTCCACCGGCATGTGCGAAAAGTCTAATATTGCACCATGGGGCAGAATTTTGTCGTCGGCTGGATCGACTTGTCTCGGTAATGCGGGCAGAGGTCGTTCTGAACGAGCCCAAATTTGCATTTCAAAGGCTTCTCTCAACGGAGTTTGCCCAAATAGCGCGATCGGGTCAAACCCTATTACACTGCACCAGCTTTTATTTGGCGGGAGTTTGTTCATGGGAACGATTCGACAACCATTATCATTTGCAATAGCAGGAGCGAACTTCATAAGACCGACGCATTGCATGAATTTTTGCGGGAAGTCAGTTGCTAATGCTCCCGCTTTACCGTCACCTTGCGGCCAATGTTTCCCGGCACAAAACTTGGTAAGCATTGCTTCCAATGTATTTGTGCCTGTTTTCCATTCTGTCATGAATTGCTCTATCTCTTTGTTTTTCAACTGAAACAATCTCTGAATGAAATCACAACCAGACAAAGCGGAATAAAGTAAAACATTGAATCACTGGGGGCATGCAACAGTAAATTTAGATGCCCCCTTGATGCCTTAACTTTTAGAAAATCATATTTACATACCTATTCTTTGTCGGCACGGGTGATGGATTTGGGCGGGGGGAGTTGGCCGTTGCAGTTGGTTGTGCGACCTTGCTGTTGTTGCAGAGATGCCATGTTGTGGTTTCTCTTGCACTGCTGGCGTGATTAGCGACCAGCATTGAGAGGAGATGGATGTTGTAATGCCGTCATTGGAGTTGTGTTTGTCAATGCTCAAGCTGCCCTTTTGTTTTGCTTCACGCTCAGGTTGAACTGCAATTTGTGGGAAAAAAGCGTGCAAAATCAAGCATCCCCAATAAAATTTCTGATAGGCCTTTTGGGGTTCAAAAATACTCAAAACTCATTTTTCTGCACGTGATTTTTCTACGTGAAAAGCATACCAAATTGGGGCCATGCAGTTCGCTTATTTTGACCATTGTTGGTCAATTTGACTTTAGACTATTTTCATGATACCAACATGGTATCTACTTATGCATATCTTATTTCTTGGTCTGGTCCATCCCAAAACACCAACTCTTTGGGTATTCCCTGATTCCATCTCTGCCCTCACTTGGCAACTGTGTCTTGCTTCTCTTTGCTCATATTAGCTATCCTCTTTTTGTTTTAACCCTTAATCTGTTTCATGACTGGTGATATCCATCCCATTTGGCTGATAACCATCGTAATCTTGAGTTTGTTAGGACAGATTTCAAAGTGGGTTGCTGGTTTAAGTTTTATAATTTTTGTTTTGTTCCATTTTAGTCAGTTTTTTCTTACAGCAAAGTTAATTACTATTTTTCATTCAAATTCTCAAACAATTGTAACTATTTTCTTACAGCATTGTTACTTTTTGTTGTATTTCACTTCATTGAGAAAAATTTGAATCTCCCATCAATGTATGTTCTTATGAACCATTTCATTTGAAAATTTTGCTTTCATGCTATATCATGTGTTTTTACAAACAGTTTTGTGAAATAATATTATTTTTTCAAAATTCATACAATGTGATGTGTTTTTTAGCATGTCAACAATTGAATATTTTTTCTTATGCAATTGATTACAATATTAGAATGTCATTGTTTTATTTTTTCATTTTACTAGATGAATAGACTTCAAGTTCAAGGACTTTCTATTTTTAACTTTAAAGGCAGCATGTGAATGGGATAAGCCTCTTTTGTTTAACCATAGGGAAGAAATGTTAGATGTTACTTCTTGTGCTGGTAAAGGGTCCACTCCATTGAAAAGAAAGGATCAGGGAAATCATCCTGTTGTAACTAATTTTTGTCTTCATTTTTCATTTGTGGGTGGGAATGGGAAATCAGAGAGAAAGCTTGTATCTATGCTGCAAAGGATGTAATTTAACTGCTTCTAAAGAAAAAGATTATTGCAATACCTACCACAAATTCTCCATCACAATTTCATGCCATTGTGGAAGAAAGGTTCATACTGTTCTGAAATTTGAAGATTGCAAATTGACAAAATCAAGGATCAAAACAGAAATAGTCAAAGTCCAGACAACTTCAGTTTGAAAAGAGGAATGAATTTAATGACCAAGGAAATGAAAAAGCCTACAAAAACACAAAGTTTGAAGTCTGTCCGCAACAATGGTGGTTTTATTCAGAAAATCAGCCTTCATCATGGCATTATACCTATACAGAAGGTGAAACATCAAGCAAGTAATGTTGATGTACTCATATGATGTCATTGTTATCAATTTAAATATTTTCCAGGGCTAATAACAACGTGATAATATATTCTTATGAGGATAATTTTATTTGTTGATGTGAATTTTAATTTTTTTACAGTTTACAGCATTGTTGTTGGAAAAGACATTTGATGACAATATTGAATTTTTGAAAATACTTCAATCAAACAAGAATTGAACTTTTTTCTCACACTAGCATTATTGTTCAGTTGCATTGAACAGTTTTACACTTTGAACGTGAACTCTTTCTTGTATGGAACTTTGATTCCAATTCTGATGTGGTTTTGATGAAAAATTAGATGAAGCAAAAATACTGTAAACAAATTCCAAAGTATATGAGGGTGATCAGTGCTTGTGTTGTTTGGAAAAATGGATAGATATTTCTCAAATTTAGTTGCAGTTTTTATCAATGGATTTAAGTTGCCTGTGTGTATGTCTTTTTAACCCAAAAATGACTATTGAAATGTTCCATATACTATACTGGAAAGCTTTTTGTACACACTATGGAGATAATACTAACATTGAAAAACTGACAGTCCAGGCACAGGAAAATCATTTTGAAGTCAAGGGTTGTGGAGTACAAATTTCAGAAGAAAAATTAAAGAAATAATAGTTCATTGTCCTTAACCCAGCAATGATAACAAACCAATGCTTTTTGCCAGAACAAATGAATTAGATTTCAAAGTGTTCAAGTTGGTATTGGAAAGAGCAAAAAAATGATTAGTCAGCACAGGAATCAGATTTTTGAAACAAAGGAATGATGTCTATCATAGTCAAAGAAAGGTATCAAAGGCTAATGCACTTTGGAGATATTCTGAGACATCTAAATCAAAGCTTGATCCTAGTTTACAAGACCAAAAAGAGGACTCTGTCATAGTAAGCATGAATCAAACATCCGTTAACAGAAAAAAGATTAACAAAAATGTGCAATCGAAGCTTTTGATCATTTTTATGATTCTGATTGGTTTATAGACAATGAAAAGGATTTCTTACATAAAAGAAATATGATCCACAATCATGTCTAAGTTTAAGAAGAAAAATGAAGAGAACAAAACAACGGCTGGCTCAGATTTTGAATTTGTAACAGAGGATTGTTTGAGAAGCAGGTTGAAAATGGCTTCAGTTAATTGTAAGAAGTTTCAAAATTTTTGAAGCTAACAACATCATTCATTTAAGAAGTACCATTGTTGTTAATTATTTTTATTTTTAAAAAACAAACAACGTAATGAGTAAATTAATTGAGTTGTCATAAAACAATATTTAACAATAGTTTTACTTTAGGAACTAATTTGGATGTTAATTTTCATGTATTGCACAAAAACTGTATGATAATAAAAAATGTAATGATTCTGTAAATAAAAATTAACAATAATGCAAAAAATACCCACCTCATTACCCATTCAATTTGTAATTTTAAAGATATAACAAATAACCTTTCATAACATTTTTTTAGATCAACTAATATCATAGTAACAATCTTTGTCATGGTTTTCAATTGATTGGATAAATGTACTAAAATATTAGTTGGCCAAAATAAAAAAAATCATGCAACACTTCCTACAAAAAATACTTGTTATCAATTCTCCATTGCTGTTTTTCTTCATTTTATCCTTAACACTATCATCATCTGTTTTAACTGTCCCTTATTCCAACTCCTTGTCAATCTTTTTCTTCATGCTAACCATATCCAAAGCACTCCCCCATTGCAAAAATTATTCAACTTCCTCAATAACACTGTGTTTTGCAGGTGATTTCTCATCCTCACTAGAATTGTTGCCATCAGAAGATTCATCACCACTGCTGTCAGTCAAAAGAGGTCTGGAACTGAGAAGTTTAATGACTTTATAATTATTCAAATAGGATTGCCAATGGAAACAAAAGTAAGGGTTGTCATCATACCAAAAATGGCAAAAAAAAACAGTATTATGATGAATCTATTGCTTTGATCCTTTGGTGACCAAACCATAATTCCATCCCCTCATTTCATTTACAACACCATTGGACTCAAAATATTTTAACTTCTGTGACCAGTTGTCCACAATACCATTGGCATTTTTTTCAAAAGATTTCAATATTGTGCATGAACAATTTGTAGCTACACCATTGATTGTAATTTGTAATGAAAAAACTTTAAAAGGAACCAAGTTTTGACACTGAGTTTGTACTAATGAATCCAGTTCTCAAAGAATCAGTGTGTGAAAATTTTCCAGGTTTCTCCCAACCATGGTGAGAGAGCAAAAGAGTATTGTCAGCATGCTTCTTCATACACCATTTGAAAACTCCAAGGTTGTGTTCAAGCATAGTTTGAGAGATGTGGAGAAATGTTGTGCCTTTTGCTACTTTTGCTGCAGGGGCAATTTTTGTAGATGTTTTTAGGACTTAGGAATCCTGGGTGGCTTGTCACTACTAGAAGGAGTAGGGTACGATGCTTTTTTATTGGGAGCCTCAGCTTTCACAGGCTTGTTTATTTGAGTGACAGCATGTTGTGGGTAATTGGTGGTTGTGTTGGTGACAGTTTGGTTCATGAACCAAACTGATGACTCCAATTCTTTACAGGCATGAGATTTGCAAGTTTCCTTTCCAACCCCTGTGTCAGTGGCTTTCCCAGTGCCAATGGCATCCCCATTTGTGCTCACATAATCATCAACAATCACTGTCCCCTTCTTTTTGTTAAAAGATTTGTTATTTGCATCATTCACATTTTCATCACCCTCATTTCCAGACAAATACAAGTTTGTGACATCATTTTGGACATGCTCAATTTCAGTCTATTTCATGATAGTAGCTGGTACATTTGATTTCAAAGATGCCATTGGTCAAGCTTCAAGTCAAAAGACTAAGAATTGATTCATAGCAATGAGATATAGTGCTGCACCAAAAAAGCAGAAATGATGAATTTCTGCCATGTAGGTGCTAGTATGGCAAAAAATACATCCTGATGTATGATTTTGAGATTTTGATGAATTTCATTGTGGTATTTTAAAAGTGTAGTATTTTTAGGTAGAAATATAGGTATGTCATAGGCCTAATTCCTGTATATTTTCTAAAATCAAATAGACCTCAAAAATGATTTTTTTGGACTTGCTACAAATGGGGTTTGAAGTTGCTGCATGTAAGTAAGTGGCATCTTAGTCATGTCACTGCTTGACTACATATTCACTAGCTATTACTTCCATCATAGATATTATATGTGTCACATTATTGACATCATACATCAAGCTACCTATGTTCATAGGTAGAGTAACATAATAGGGCATACTACAAGCTCACCTAAGTCTCAGTGCATGCCAATAAAATATCACTTCCTTCATTTTCCATTTTATTTAATTTTTATTGTTAGATCATAATTATTGCAAAGAGTTTTAATTGCATGCAAATTTACTTAGTCTTTTTACAAGTAAATCTTTGTGCTATTATTGTGCTTAGGAAATTTCGATATCAAACCCAATTCAAGTGCTCATGAGATTTCTGCTCAGTCACTTGAGGGACACAGAATAAGCAACAATCCACCAAACTCTTTATAAGAATAGAATAAACAATAGCCCAACAAATCCTTATAAGACTGGTGAATACTACTAGCACTTGCTTGACAAGGCAGTAGTAAAGGACTCAAATATATATTCAAATGTTTAAATGTCCACTATGCCAAAGGCTGTAGTAGTTAAGTCATTCTTGCAAAAGACAAAAACCCTGAAAGGCTTAATTATTATTATACTTACTAGTGTATGTGATGGATAATTTTTGGGAGAGCAGATTCCCTGAAGGCATACATCAAGGCAATACTGAGAAAGGCAGCTCAAGCCAAAACATGCCACCAATCCATTTCATTCCTGATCTTACCAAATATATGGAAGAATTGGAAAGATTGAAGATATCAATCCCTAATAAGGATGGTATTAAGGTACAGTACCATAACTATATTTACAAAAAGATGTCACAAGATCCTTGACTTTATTGGCAGTAGAAATAAACATGGGTGACTGATCAGAATTAGTGTTTGAAATGTTGATGTAATTGAAAGATTTTACCAGATAAATCTGCTAGTAATAAAAAGAAGGTGTTTTGAAGTGTAGGATTGCCTAATAATGACATCTTAATGTGATCTACCTAATTACCTCATACTTACTTCATAATTACATAACTGAAATCACTAGCTCCCTCCAACACTCATAGTACATAGATACATATCAGACAGGAAGTAAGGCAAATCCAATGAAGTATGTATAAGTATGATACACGTACATAGGTAGGATGAGAGTAAAACAGGAGAATATTTATTCTCCTACTTTTTCTCCTGAGTAGATCTTCAGTATGTCTTTACAGAGCATTGCCGGAGCTGGTGATTTATTTTCTGGTATTAAAACTGTCCAAAGGATATAAAATAGTCTCTTTTTCTTATTTGAATTTGCAGGCTTCTTTCTCTGAATTTGCCTAGCATTTCTTTTCTGTGGTATGCTCTTCGTTGTCTTCTTTGTTTCAGATGCTATTGCCATGATTCAAAAGGCACTTGATCCCTTTGGTAACTTTTTGAGATTTCTCTACATGCATCAACCATCTTCATTTTGGTATGGGATTGCAGTAAACAAATCAAACAACAAGTCTACACTAGCAATGCAAACATGCCTCCCTTTGTCGACATAGAATGAAATGCTTCTGGTGAGTGGTTTGGTTGAGGAGCACAGTCAACAGTTGAGCACTATGAAATGGATGCTGAATTGAAGCCATTCTTGAAAAAGTATTATCTTTATTTAGGTGCAAAGAAGCCTCATTACTTTGTCAATGTCAGCAAGCAGAGAAGAGCCAGTAAAACAATGCTTCCACGTGTAAATGAAATTGCATTGCTTTGGTGCAAGTTGAAAAGAGAGCTGTCAAGTGTACTTCACTCTACCCAGATATTGTCTGAGTTATGCAGCTTGTACAAAAATTACACAAAAATCCAGTGATGATGAGGTTAGAAGAAACAAATCCAATGTTGATGAAGTAGAGGCAAAGAAAACAGACATCGAACAGGATGCCAATGGTGGTAGACTTACATCTGAAACAACAATCAGTGAGGTTTGAGCAGACAGAGGCTATCAGCTTGATTCAAAATTGTATCCGTTGGTAAATAGATTAAATCTAGGCCTCAACATCTCTAAAATTGACAACTTTGACTATTCTAAGCAGTTCATTGGAGAGCTAGTAGTGCTGTAGTTGGCAAGAACATCAAAACATACATTTGAATACTGCCAAAGCTGCAACAACAAAACTGCACATGCAGCTCCAGTAATTTCTCACTCCACTGATGAAGCATTTGTGCAGCAAGCAACACAAACTCAAAAAACCATACGTATTGAATTTCATTGATCTCACAAGTATTTCAAATCAATGAATTCTACAAAATCAACAGTGAAGTTGATTTGTGAAGACTTTTGAAGTGCATGGCCCAAAAATCATGAGAGCCCATTTCTTGAAGCAACATGCCGGCCTTGCTGTTTCAGGTCTCAGATAGACAAAACAACTCTTACCTCAATGGTAGCAGATTCATATGTGAAAGATTGGCAGATGATGCAGAAAATTTTGAAGCACTTAAGGCATAAATTAGGTGATAGTATTGGTCCCTTTTGTAGAGATTGAAACTTGCTACCAGGGTGCAACACTGCCAAAAACAGGAATAGTTGATCATCATACCACTGAAGGTGGATTCACAGAAAAGATAAGCTACAAATACCAAAATGTGATAAACAAATCAGGAATTGCAGTGGGAGGAATGCTAACTAGTCAAAAAGTTAGACCTTATGATGTGTCAAGAGAAAACTCATTGGTGAAGACCGTTAACAGAAAACATTTCAGCTTTGCTTTGAAGCAATCATTAAGTGCAAAATAGGAAAGATGCAATCTATGGGCTATTCCCAACATTGAAACCATCCCCTAACACCCACCCATTTTATTGAAAATTAATAGTTGTAATTAATGTAAGATGATGGCATTTGGTTTTTGTTGGGTGTGTCTGGGAGTTTTTAACTTTTAATTACATTCTCGTACATGTCAATCTTTTCAAAAATCTCCAAAAATAGCTAGCAGGATTGCTAATATCCCAGTCCCATTTTTAGTCTCACAAAGACTTTCTAATAGCCATCCCTAGTTAACTTTGATGGTTGATAGCTCTGCACAGGGTAATTTTTTTTATGAAAGTCTCAGGATCTGTTATTCAAATGTGTTAGAACAAGTGTCCAAAATTTCAGAGAAAAATACTTGGTTTGAAATTTTTCAAAAATATTTGAGCAACCCCCTACTATACCTAGGAATTTTCATGTTGCAACAGTCAATTGCACAAAGGACACAGCTGATATTCAAAGAAACATTAATGATAGAGTTGACAAGGGATTGTCTAATGATTAGTAAATCTAAATTTGTTATTACCAGCAAAAATGGTTACAGGAAAATAAAATGAGTCCTAGCAAATAAGAATGAGCACCATCACATCTCAGCCGTCCAATCTAAGAAAATACCATCAGTTAAAATTTATGTGACAGGGGATATCAAGAGGTACTGCCTAGTTTTGGACATGGAGTACATGTCTGGAAAGTGGTGTAACCAATGCCTGCTTTTCTCAGACAGGTGGTTGAAAGAAGATCACAAACTTGGTGATCTAAGAACGATAGCTTTTTGCAACGAGATGTCTTGTAATAGAAAGGTTGCAAAGTCAAACCTTTCTGGGATTATATTTCCATCAAGAACTACATAATTTTGTTGTTGCATTATTTTTGATTTATATTTTTATTAATATTGACAACTACTTTATGGATTACATTGAACAACACATCGCAAAATGGAAAAAAACCGAAATCGGGTTTATCGGCATCGACTTTAAAAT
>JALLOT010010131.1:0-10155 GCA_036939595.1 Thalassiosira livingstoniorum
GAAGAGGCAGCAAGACAAGCCCTCCGAGGTACCCACATCGAACCGTTGACCTCGTCATTCGATTTCTCGGAAACTTCAGCTTCCAGGAATGTACCCGATGGGTCGTATAAGTCTTCACCTCCTGACACCCCAACGACAGTGTTGGAAGCTTGGAATTCATCCTCTGAGCAACCTTTAATGTTATTTTTGTCAAACTTCTGCCGTGCGAGGACGTATGGGTCGGGAAAGGGTTCAGTATTTTTGGCGTGTGCATTACTACTGGCAGGAGTGGGGGCGTGTTCTACTTCGACTCATTGCAATAAGGGCACGGATGGACTACAACTGCTAGAACCAAGTTGGGCCATCAAATTTAAAGGAACCAAGTCAACGACCAAGCCTAAGTTCTTCACCTTCCCCATTCTCCCTTGTTCACAAATTCCGGACGTCATGACGGCCTCCAATCTTGACCGTGAGGCTTTGGAAAAGCTCGAGGCAACCCCTCGAGTCTGGAGATTCATGCTTTGTCAGTACCCAGGCAAGGAACAGATGGAAAAATGGTTCCATGATGAAACCATTTTTAAACCACCACCCTCGAATAATTCGCTTGGAGAATTGGAATCTATTCCGGAGGGGGTGCCTCACTCGGTGGGGCCAACACCATTGGCGACCGATGGATCACCAATGTCCCAGATATTTAAGGAAGATAATTTGAGCTTTGGGTTCAAACCATCATTTGCCTTCCAACAATAAACCAAAGAAGACTGGTCCTGTGCCAATGGTGCATGGAGAGATCCCCTTCATAATAACCGTTGGAGAGCAGAAATGGATCAGTTGAAGAAGGAACTACTCGCCACTTAAAGTGAGGCTTATGCACAGGATAAAGCTTGGAGAAATGAATTCAAATGATTGGTGCAAGACATGAGGAACCTTAAAAGTTCAATGGACGCAGAAATGGCATGTATAGCTTGGAACCCATTGGTAAATTCCACCCAAACTGAACGCGATCGAACGGGCTCCTGGAGATCATGGACTGCAGCAGAACAGCAAGACCTTATTGTTCAAGTTCTTGACTTTATTCCTTCTCCATCTGCCGAGGCAGTCAACTTAAGCCGGGCAGTGACTTGAGATGAGTGGGAGATAAAGGTCCAAAAAATGGGGCAAGGTTCAAGAACCCTATCCGCTCGTCTCGATGCAATTGAACGAGACTTTTCACATCATGATGGAGTTATCCCTCAAATCCTTGAGGCGCTGGACAAAATCAAAGCTCGACAAATCACTACAGCTATAGAAATTGGTGGCTATGTGTTTAAGGACTCTGACTCAGTCCAAGCTTGGATATCAAGTGTTGGGGAGGAAGGCATTGGGAACTATTGCATTGATTTTGTGAGCCTCTTTGTTCTCACTCAAGATGCTTTCTCCGACATGGCTTCTGGGATGCAAGCGTGGGCTGCGGCTTTCAAGGCTATGATCAAAAGTTTAAACAAAGGACGAATCGTCCTATCGTACTCCATTACCTACCCCGAGAACATCATTGTCCCATCGAAGACTACGGAGGCGTCCCTACATGGAGGAGTGGCCTGGGCACCTCAATTTTGTTCAGCTAAAGTTTATGAAGGCGATTTAAAGAATGGTACCATCACAAAAATGCTAGGAGATTTGGATTGTTTGCACGATCTTGTGCAAAACTCCATTAACCTTCAATTTCCTCCTCAGCGCCACCCAAAGCATAATGCTATTCTTTCAGATCAACTTCGCAGATCTTCCGCGCAAGCTACTGCTTTCCTCAATTCTCTCCTACCCCTCTTCAAGACCCTCAAAGGCGGTGGAATGTCAGACAAGGAGGCGTGGGAGCGAGTCCTTCTCTTTGCCAAGGGAGTCTTCAAAGATGTGAAGCTAGACCGTGCAGTTTTGCTGGAGGGTGTCATTACTGATCTGAGGGCAGCCACTGCAGTCCAAATCTGGGGCAGTTTTAGAACAACGGCTCTCATGGATCAATATTTGTCCCACAAGTTTGTGAATCACCCAAAGGTCTCGTCATTGCTTGCATTGTCTTCCATGGAACCCGAGGGTCGGGCAGTATCTGACGTTCTCATCAAGTTGAGTGAACGTGACTCTTCGTTCAGGGCATTGGAAAGTAGAGTGTCCAAAGTTGAGGAAAAGCTTACGAACTTGAAGAAACACAATGCAACTTTGAACTGGAATTGACTTTCTCAGGGGCAGCAACATTGTGCAATAAGCCTAAATGTGATTACTGCATTTTCTGGGGATCTACGGCGTGAGGGAGAAGCGGTGGCAAACCTCACGCATGGGGTCCTGACTTGCTCAGGATGTTCACATATTTGTGTTTGTGTGGTTGGCAATCATTTCTTTAGATGGGTGGAAGCAGCATGGCTCTGGGGGGCCTTGGTGGAATGTTTCATATCTGATCAGATACGACTTCATGAATTAGCAAAAGTTATCTACCCTGACTTGAATATTCTTCCTATATCTCAGGGTAGATCTTTGCCTCCCCGTCGTAAATGGAACGGTATTCTTCTTGCAACCATTTCTCACCAAGGGCATGCTGATCAGGTTACTTCTTTATTTCACTTATGGCAGCCTACCATTGCCTTGCTATCACTGCCGGGCCACCTCACACGAACTTCAGTCCTACAATTCATCCCTACCAACAACTATCCGTATAAGAAACGAATGACCAAGGCTACTCATTCCGACTTGGGTGGTGTCACCACTACTTCATGGCACCTGGTCACTTACTCCCGTCATGAGAATGTAGCTACTATTTTTTACAGAATTACAACTTCATCATATCACTGTTCTCTACAAACAGCGCTTGATGATACTTTTCGAGGTGCTCCACCTCGTGGGAAATTTGAGATTGTTGAAAATAGTCAGCACACCCTTAAGTCTATTTGTTTCCAAGACGGTTCACAACAACCATTGTGGGACGCAATTGGGATGGCTCCAAACCTTCAGGAGCTACGGGGTTCTGAACTTTTCTTTTGGGTTTCACTTCAAACTGTATGGTCAACGACTCCTTTGATTTGGCAGGTGAACCTTGGGGAACTGTTGTCTATTTGGGACTATGAGGGCAAACTATCCCTTACGGATCTCACCAAGGCCCAATTGTTTTCATTAGTTCATATCCGTTTTGAGTCCCCACCTGCCAAAGTCATTCGGATGTATCTCTATCAGTTATTCGACCAACTATCGGGGTCAGCACCATCGTCTTCACCTATTTTGCTCGACAGATACTTAGCTGTGGCAACAAAGACACAGGACATCCAGTTCACTCCAATGGAAACGTCTGTCTCTACTCGTCTAGTTGCCACCCTCAAAGACGATGCTGCCATTGATCTCTCTCTATGGTCTTTACCTAATGAAACTTCAGAACAATTTCAAGCTAAGGAAAAGCTCTGTCTCTTTGCTCACAGATGGTGGCATTACAACTTGAGGCGAGAAGCTTATACTTGGCTCTCTGATAATGGGAATTCAGACAAGGACCGTGTCGCAATAGAGGACTGTTTGTGGCGTGCGGATAATTTGTCATTCTGGGAATGACATTGGGGTTCTTGGCTCTTCTTTTGGTAATACCCGGCTGAGTGGCTTAGTGACGTCCGTGATGGTATTCGGATCTGGCAACTATCCCCGCCCCCTCAAGGTTATCCTCAAAATTCCCCTTCTAAAAATCGAGACAAAGAACTAGAACTCCGCAAAAAGATGTTCAAACTTCGCTTCCGGCGGTACTTAGAGGAAGGTTACGTGTCATTGTTGGTGCCACGGTTTGGCGTGTCTAAGGGAGCTCATGACGTCAGGTGTGTGTGGAACTGCAAGTCCAATGGTTATAATGATACGATTTGGGCTCCCCCTTTTTATCTCCCTGAAGGACAGGATGCTGAGGACCTTGTAATCAAGTGGTTACCTTGTACGGTCAAACATTACTTCAAATTGGGTTGTCCGTCATTTGACAGCCTTTATCAGGAAGCAAATGTCGCATTTATTGCCTCTTTCCAAAGTGACATTGATATGGGTGAGGCCTTCCAAGGCAACCAACTCCATGAAGCTGATCGCCATTCATTTGGTGTTCGTTACTTTCAGACTTTGGGTAATGGCTCATATGAAACTCAGCAGTTTTTACGATTTTTTGCCCTGCCCTTTGGTGCTAAGATGTCTCCTTATTTATCTTATCAAGGACAAATGCGTCTGCTTGAACTGACCGACGGTGATGTGACTTTACCCTCGAATCCTATGCACTGGCATCATGTTCGCCTAAATCTCCTGTTGTCACGGGCATATGATCCGTCCATGCCACGAGTTCTACTCATTCGCGCCAATGGGGAATCGGTTACATGCCATGTAACGTTTGTGGATGACACCCACATGGTGGGACGGGGTGAAGAGCCCACTCAAGCTGGTATTCATCACACAGCTTCTCGGATTAGCTCGAAAGGGGCTCAAGAAGGCTTACGGAAACGGAAACGAGTTACGTTGACAACTGGGACTTGGAATACAGTAGTTATTCACTGTGACACCCCATTTCCAAGGAAATCTACCACTACAAAGAAGTGGCGGAAATTTCGGGCTGCTTTATTATGGATTAAAGAAATTGCTCAATCATCTTTGACAATTGATACAGCAAGTCTGCGGTCTATTGCTGGTTTGGGTGTCGATGTTACTGAAGTTTACACCGATGCACGTCCCTTTTTGAAAGGTTTATATAATGCACTTGAGGCTTTTTGCCCCAATCGAGACGATCAAGGCTGGCTTTTGGCTTCTTCTCCCCTGGAAGACGACCCACAGTGTCTCACTCCCTTACCTAATGAGTACCCTCTTGACACCACCATCACCTCAGAAATGCTACTTCATGTGGATGCATTGCTATCTCTGTTTAATCAGGATGATCCTACTTCTGTCCCAATTCGGCCTACAAATTCATCTAAAATCTGCTACCATGTAATGGATGCTTCAGCTGAGGGTTTTAGCTCTGTCACTCAATTCCCTGACCTGACATTTTCTGGTCAAGATGGTCTTTGGAATCCATCCTTTGCTGCAGCTGGTTCCAATCTTTGTGAAGCCCAAAATGCAGTTAACCATTTGCTTTTGGAAGTTGAACAGGGCATCCATGACGGTTGTGAACTTTGGGCATTTACTGACAACGCCGTGTGGTCAGCGGTTTGGCATAAAGGTCTTTCTACAGCTAAACACCTATTTAAATTGGCAGTTCAACTTAAACTGGCTTGTTGGGCACATGAAATTTTCCTGCATGTTACCCACATTTCAGGATATTGTATGATTGCCACGGGGATTGATGGCTGGTCTCAAGGCAACCGAGATGGTGGCTTCTCAGTTGGCTGGGATCTGTGTGATATTCTTCCTCTTGATGTTCCTGCCATTGATGTGCCAGGCAACACATTGATTGATTGGTGTTGCTCTTTTATGGGTCGAAGTTTTTAACCGCCCCTCACTCCATTGGACTGGTTCTTGGCTGGGCACCAACCCGGTATTCATTTGTGGTGCCCTCCGTCTGCGGCAGCCAAAATTGCACTCAAACAGATAGCTTACTCCAGTCTGAAGCGGCTGCATTACGTTACACATGTTGTTTTGCTTCCACGTCTGTTATATCAGGAAGAGTGGCGGTCGCGTTTCCAAAAAGAAATGGACGTATGGTTTATTTTGCATAATGGTTTGGTTTGGCCTCACGCTGCATTTGAACCCCTGCTTGTGAGTATTGCTTTCCCTATGTCTAGGTCATTTCCCTGGCTTCTCCGCCAACTCCGTGACGAAGTGGTGTGATTTGGTTGTGCCTTGTCTAGTCTGTCAAAGACAAGTCACCTTCTTGTCAGGGATTATTTGCGCGAACTATGGGACGCATCGAGGTTGCTTCCCACTTTGCACCACCGCCTGGTGTGCAAAATGCTTCCTTCCACATGACATGGATGTTTTCGAAGTCAAGATTCCCCTTGATTTTCAAGGAGCAACACTAGCGGAGGTGGAGGATGAGATCCGATTTTTACAAGCTTGTCCTGGTGATCACTTGTGTACTCCCTTCCAATGTCCCAACTGTCAGTCCCAGAACATTCGGGGCTGGGAGCTTTCTGACTCTATTCATGATGAAGCCTTTAAGTGCATGGTAATTCGAGACACATTAGATGCTTTTTGGTCACACTCGTCCAAGACTGTGAGTGGTCACGTGGCTGAAGCTCGTTTTATGATCCGTTATGGTCGGGCCTTGGGGTTCGTCCCCTGCCCTCCTCTTGGTCCCTTCCCCCTTGGTCAACACTTGGGCATGGCTCAAGCTGTTCTTATGCTAATGAGGTCAACTGAGAAAGGACGTAAGAAGGAAACCGTACAGTACGGGACTGCTCGGCGAATCCGTGCCACCACAACAGTGTTGTGGGATGCGTCTCCGCTATCAGGATCCAATATTACGTTGTCCTCTTCCTCCGTGAAAGGTCGTTACATTGCTACCTTATGTCCCTCTGAAAGTAGGTGGTATCAGTACTTCAATCAGGGCATTTGTGCAAGAATGGGTGACATAGTCGACCAGGACAGAGCTTATACAACGGAAATCCTTCTCAAACTTCTTGAGATGTACAAACACGAATGGTCCCTCCTTGAATATGAAATCCCAGTGAACACAATTTGCGCTGCTATGTTCCTCCTAGTCACTTGTTGTGGTGGAATGAGAGGGTTTGAGGCAGTATGGACTGATCTCGGGGCTCTCAGATATGACCTCCAATATTGTGAAGAGTGGGAAGATGACTCTGCAATTTCCTGGCTGCTTGTTGGTCGATTCAAGGGTGAACGTGGACAAGCTGGCTGTCACTACATTCCAATTGCAGGAACTATTGCATGTGAAATTAACTTCTTCTTATGGACACAACGGTTTGTGGGACGGTTGGGAAAGGAAGGCTTCACAGAAGACTGGGCATTCCGAAAGGCAGATGGCACTACTCGTGCTATTGCGACTGACTACAAAGACAACATTTTCTTTAAATTGGAGGAAATTCAAGCAGCCACATCTCTCATCGATCCCTTAGTGAATGTATGGGACGCTTTTGGAGTTCAAAGATCGGAACATAGATATTTTACTGCTGCTTGTCTTATTGCTGGTATTTCTGAAACAGATATTGCTTTCCAATGCCGTTGGCAAACAGATCGTGCCAAGGGTGAGCATACCGTCCAACGTTCAATGATTCATACATATGCCAAAGTAAGAAACATGAAAGAAGTTCTTATCCGACCTTCTAGAGCACTCGGTTCAGTTAAAGGGGACACACAACCCTAGTGTCTCCTCCTCCCAAGTGATTTGCATGAGCTAGCGAGAATAAGTGGCTATGATGTCTGGTATCCTAAGCCTTTCAATACCTACCCTGAATTTGGATATGTCTGTGTGGAAAGTCTGGCTCCAGTCTAAGTTGAGTGTCTTGATGCCCATCCAATGATACCCTAACCTAATTCTACACAGATTGTATTCAGAGAGCTGATCCACTGAAGAGAACTAAACTTGAATGTGGTCAGCATTGGAGGAGTAGGGCTTGGCCCCCAAGCACACACTTGTTGAGCTGTTCATTATTCTTCATAAATTAGTTTCTATTTATTCTATCCTCTCGTCTGAATGTGATGANCTTGTTGAGCTGTTCATTATTCTTCATAAATTAGTTTCTATTTATTCTATCCTCTTGTCTGAATGTGATGAATAGGTATCCCTGATTGCAATAACCATTTCACAAGGGATAAGAAGACATTGAAGATGACTGGGTAGGATAAATTAGAACACGAGTGAATCGGAGTATTCCCTTTTGTCCGCCCTTGATCTAGATTCGAGAACACTGTTCTGGAACAAGAAACATAGAGCAACAAAAAAGAGACGGCTGATCACAACTCATAATTTATGTGATTCACAGATCACCAAGAGAATTTAAGTGGCTCAACTGCCACTGAATGATAGAAAATTTTCCGTCTCCTCTTTGGTGCATCTGCAAGAATAGGTGGTGGGGGAGCATATTAGCTTAACTGCCGGCCAGCATAGATTCCACTTCCCCTCTGTTAACCATGGGGGAATCATCTCAATCAGGTTTCACCGCCTCTACTGCAGGGGGTGCTAACAATGAAGCTACCAACGAATCTCAACGATCTCAAGCTCTGGCATTCTGGCAAGCAATGGCATGTGGCCATGAGGAGGCGGCGAGACAAGCCCTCCGAGGTACCCACATCGAACCGTTGACCTCATCATTCGATTTTTCAGACACCTCAGCCTCCAGGAACGTATCCGGTGCGTCGTCTAAGTCCTCACCTCCTGACACCCCAACTACTGTGTTGGAGGCATGGAATTCATCCTCTGAGCAACCTTTAATGTTGTTTTCTTCAAACTTTTGCCGTGTGAGAACTTATGGATCTGGAAAGGGGTCAGTCTTTTTGGCGTGTGCATTACCGTTGGCGGGGGCGGGGCGTGCTCTACCTCAACTCATCAAGATAAAGGCACGGATCGCCTACAACTGTTGGAACTGAGCTGGGCCATCAAAATTAAAGGAACCAAGTCAACCTCCAAGCCAAAGTTCTTCACTTTCCCCATCCTCCCTCGCTCACAAATTCCGGACGTCATGACTGCTTCCAACCTCAACCAAGAGTCGTTGGAAAGACTTGAGGCAACGCCGCGGGTCTGGAGGTTCATGCTGCTACAATACCCCGGCAAGGAACAGATGGAAAGATGGTTCCATGATGAAACCATTTTTAAACCGACACCTTCGAATATTTCTCTCGGAGAGCTGGGATCTATTCCTGAGGGGGTGCCTCGCTCGGTGGGTCCAATGCCATCGGCAACCGATGGGTCTCCAATGTCTCAGGCATTCAAAGAAGATACTTCGAGTTTTTGGTTCAAACCATCATTTGCTTTTCAATGAGAAACCGAAGAGGAATGGTCTTATGCCACCGGTGCATGGAGCGATCCCCTTCACAGCAATCGCTGGAGAGCAGAAATCGACCATTTGAAGAAGGAACTCCTGGCTACTCGCGGTGAGGCTTATGCACGAGATAAAGCCTGGAGAAACAAATTCGAACGTCTAGTTCAAGACATGAGGAATCTAAAGACCTCAATGGAGGCGGAAATGGCACGGATGACTTGCAACCCATCAGCGAATGCTTCCCAAACTGAACGCGATCGGACGGGTTCACGGAGGTCTTGGACTGCATTAGAGCAGCAAGACCTTATTACCCAAGTTCTTGAGTTTATTCCTTCCCCATCCGCCGATGCTGTTGATTTAAGCTGGGCAGTTCCCCAAGATGAGTGGGAGCTTAAGATCCAGGAAATGTTGCAGGGTTCAAGAACCTTATCTGCTTGACTCGACGCAATTGAACGAGACTTCTCTCATCACGATGGAGTTATCCCTCAAATTCTTGAGGCACTGGACAAGATTGAGGCATTACAAATCACCACAGCCATAGAAATTGGTGGCTATGTCTTCAAAGACTCTGACTCGGTTCAAGCTTGGATATCGAGTGTGGGGGAGGAGGGCATTGGAAATTATTGCATTGATTCTGTGAGTCTCTTCGTTCTCACTCAAGATGCCTTCTCCAACATGGCATCAGGGATGCAAGCATGGGCTGCGGCCTTTAAGGCCATGTTCAAAAGCTTAAACGAGGGACGAATTGTCCTGTCGTATTCCATCACATACCCTGAGAATATTATTGTCCCATCCAAGACGACGGAGGCTTCTCTACATGGAGGAGTAGCTTGGGCACCCCAATTTCGCTCAGCTAAGGTCTACAAAGGAGATTTAAAGAATGGTACTGTCACAAAAATGCTAGGGGATTTGGATCGTTTGCACGACCTTGTGCAAAACTCCATTAATCTTCAATTCCCTCCTCAGTGCCATCCAAAGCATAACGCTCTTCTTTTGGACCAGCTCCGCAGGTCGTCTGCGCAAGCAACTGCCTTCCTTAATTTGCTTCTCCCCCTCTTCAAGATGCTCAAAGGTGGTGGAATGTCAGAAAAGGAGGTGTGGGAGCAAGTCCTTCTCTTTGTGAAGGGAGTCTTTGAAGATGTGAAGCTAGACAGAGGGTGTCATCACTGATCCGAGGTAGAGAGTGTTTTATTACATGCTTTTCATTATTTTTGGATGGTTCCAGCTGGAACCCAAAAATTTTGAACGTCTGTACGCTTGACCGCCAAACCTC
>JALLOT010010147.1:0-10883 GCA_036939595.1 Thalassiosira livingstoniorum
CGTGGAAGCGCGTATTGGTTGAAAGAAGGCTATCTTTTCAGAATAGTAACCACCTTAATGCAAACTGAGACGATCCATCCAGGCAGCCATCCAACGAGCATCGATCGCGACGCCCGCCGCGCCCGCCCGCCATCCAGCCATAAGCATCCATAGACCATCCTACATACATCATCCTACCTAGCAGATCCTACGTATATGCCAGTCTACCAACATTTGACATAGGAATCTATATTAAAATAAGAATATTATAAACAAAAATGGCGCGCCAGACATTGCTCCCTTCATTGTAATAAAACACAGGTTTTACTTAGATAAAAGTAAGTAAGTACTTAGGTAATACAATACCCACCATCCAACTGATCCAACTAACAATCATTCACCTTCAAGAACATTAAACCAAGAAGTTTTTAAAATTGATATAGTTCTCTAAAGATTTTTGGATTAGGATATGGTGTCGATTGGATTGAAGTTGTATCTTGCTTTAGAACTTTAGCAACAAAATGATCCGCACAAGCACAACCCAGACAGAACATAAATATGAAATGCTTTTCATCAAAGGAACAATGTGCAGAAGTACCTGAAAAAAAAACTGAAATAAAAATTATATGAAATAAAGTCATGTTTGGATAACTCAATTTCATCATAAACTTAGTGCTTTTCTGACACATTGCTTCTATTTTTTTTTTTCAAGTATTTTTTAAAACCATGTTTGATTTTGCTATTAATTCTGGTATCCCTTACTCTGACAATATTTTTTAATGTTGTTGATGAAAAATATACTACAAAATATTTAATTAATATTACCCCTCCCAAATCACCACTGCAGTTGGAGTTGTAAAAACTTCAATGTCCGGATCCTCGAGAAAAATTCTGAAACCGTCACTCACCCACGCGCCATTTCAAAATTGAATTCAAGCCGCCGATGGGATTTCAAATTTCCACCATCAGGGTCGTCTCTCCAGCAGTAGCACTGAATAAGGCGGGATACAAACATCGCTAAACACAGAGACCATCAGGCAAACTCATCATCCAACATCTCCCTTGCTTTATCCACTCAAATTTGACCAGCAAAACGAAAAATACAACCGAAAGATGAACGTCATTGACGGTCCATTTTAGCTTATCGTAACAACAGGGACGATGATGTTCATCCCTCGTATTACATTATTATCTACTACTAGTTAATGATGTTATTATATCTAAGTACTACTATTAGAACAACTTAATTCATAACAATTACTGTTGCTGTCACTCTTAGCCTTAAGCTTTGGCTTCCGGCATTATTGATGATGATGACAATTATCCTGGCCGGCAACCTCCGGCAACACAGGAGCAGGCAACAGGTGAACCCGCAATGACGTTTGCACAGTTGTTTGGGTAGCACAAATGTTTTTCCAACAGGAGAAGCATACATGATGTAGATCCCAACTTGGCCCTGCTGCTTGTGTGTGCGTTGGTGCATTCAATCTGCATAGCACGGTGCTGCTGCTGCAGATGTTGCCATTTGGGCAGAAATTTGTGGACATGTCATGGGGGAGGGGTGAAGGTGGGAGTGTTCAGTTGAGTAGCTGCGCGCTTTTTTTTCACCCGGACATTTCAAATTTCAATTCAAAATTCATTCCCGAATGCAGCGGTGATTTGGGAGGGGTAATAACTTCTCAATAATTTGATATTTGTTTTTGATTATGGTTTAACACATGGCACTGTACACTTTTTCTCCAAATCTTATTTTTTATACACTGTGTATCCTAAATATCTCAATGTTCAGGTAAATCCCATAACAGTAGGGGGTCCAGACAAGGGGTTATTGGGTTCCAGCTGGAACTTCTGAGTTTGCTGTTTTTTAAAATATTTGCAAAACTTTCTTTCTGAAATTCTCAGCTCCCAAACTTGACCAATTTTTACATTTTTAATTACATCAATATTCAATCAGATTCATCTGTTTTGTACAAGAATAAGATTGATCATCTTAACAACTGAGTTATAATTTTTTACTTGTCAGAACATGATTTAATAGATATTGCTGTTCTGACTAGAGAAGTTTTTAAAGTATGAAGATGGGGCAGAGAAACCACTGAAGAGGTTGCCAATGTCATCTTTTGGGATGGCATCACCATTGAGTGAAAGACTGCTGACATGGCAGTTTCCATCTATCTTCCAAAACAACAAAATCACACCCCCACCCTGCCCCCCTCAACACCAACTGGAAATTGATGGTAAGTTTTACCTACTGTCATCAGCACCATAATTCCAACTTGTTTACTCTGGCATCCACTTAAAACTTCAACTGACAAACAATTCTGTTGATCTGTTGTTGCTGATGATTTTTTAGCACAGGCCTGTTGTGCCATCTCTGTTGCCATTTCTCTGTGGCATAATCAGATCATTCAAGTCCACATAACATAAAGGAGGAAGAGATTGCCCGTGTGGTAAGATATGTGACTTGATCAATTTGCTTTTTAAATATGGACAAATCCAACAGAAGGGATGTCTAGCCACCTGGCAAATCTTGACTGATGCTGCATGCTGCTGCTCTGTGACTGATGTTTTGAAAACAATGGACAATGACCTAGAACCATGTGATGATGAACAGTTTTTGGCAGTTTGTTTGTTTTTTGAGCAATTTTTTCATCTCAAAAATCTTTTTCTATCACTTGTCAAACATTTTTCATAATTAAGAATTAAGTTATTCCAGTGATTAATCTTTCAATTATTTGAAATGTTGATTTGCACAAATTTGATTCCATAAAAGAATGGAATAGAATTTGTTATGTTAGCAAAAAATGAAAAAATGAAAACAAGATGGAAACGAAATTTTGTTTCCATTTTGTTTCCATTTTGTTTCCATCATGTTTTGATTATGTTTCCATTTTATTTCCATTTTGTTTCCATTTTGTTTCCATTTTGTTTCCATTTTGTTTCCATTTTGTTTCCATTTTATTACCATTTTGTTTCCATTTTGTTTCCATGGCACAAATTCTGGCATTGAAAAGTGCACACTTTCAAATCCATTTTATTATTATTAACATACCTAGGTGTAAGTCCATACTTAATGTTACTAGTACCTACTAGTACATAGTAGGTATTCCTACTATCAGCTTAAATCTATGTCACATTATTTCCATAATGGTGGCAAATCACTTATATGCCAAATGGGAAGTTATGGTATGGTTTTGGTATGCAAAAATTATTATAAAGAATTAACTTCATAGGAATTCATTCCAAAACAAATGTATAACTAGGCATGACACAAATTATTTTGGTGAATACTCTAATGGCAGAAAGTGATCAACAAAAGGGTCATGCCACATGAATGTTGAGCAGTTCATAAATTGTATTAACATGACATACCTACTACATACAAGGAGATTATAAGTAACAGTAAATAATACTACTACTGTCATATTTTTATATACTTATGTCACTTGATCAAAACAAATATTTTTGTTGATTCATTTCTACCTTTTTTTGAAATTTCAACAAAAAATTGAAAATCCTTATACCCAACTCAACAAAACATTTTTGTCCTTTTTAAGCAGTTTTTGTTTTTGATTTTTTTCAAAAAAAGAGATATATTGTGTTTTGAATATTTTTTTGCCTATTTTTGTTTATTATTTCAAATTTCAAGTTAAATTTTTACATGTGTATGGATAAGTTGAGGTTGGGATACTAGGCTCTGGCCAGAAAAAAGCAGAAATGGCCATGGCATGGAAAAGTGGCTGTTGAACAAAAATGTAAACAAAATGCAAGAATGGAAGCAAAATGGCCAGAAAAAAGTCCTAGAAATGGCCATAGCACAGAAAAATGGCCTGTGTAACAAAAATGAAAAAAAAATGGACACAAAATAGACATAAAATGGCACCATAATTTTTGTGCCATTTTGATTCCATATTTTTTCATTTTTGTTCTGTGTATGGAAACAAAAATGTTGCCATGCAAGAATGGCACACAAAATGTGTCCACAAACATGAAGAATTGATAAGCCTTTTTATTTTTGAGAAAATAACAACTTTAAAACCACTTTTATTTTTGAAAAATGGTGATGAACAATATCAAGCAAATAAATTTTCTGGTGAAACTTTTTTGTGATTTTTAACAATTATTTGGATGGTTCCTGATGCTCTCCTTGCTCCTATTCAGATGTAGCATCACTCAATACAACCCCATTGTATTCAAATAGATGAATGTAAATGATAGTATATGGTATTTCATTTATTTGCTTCTTGTCAAACATTGGCATCAAACTAGCTCTTTGTTGTTGATGATTGTGTTTGCTAGTGTTGGTGTTCAAAAACTTTGCTTAATATGTAATATTATGTAGTGTTGACACAATCTTTACACTGCTGTGATGTAAATAAGGAACTCATTTGGTCATAAAGGTGAGTAATTGTGACCTTTTCTGAAAACATTGATTCTCTTTGTAACTCTTAACTTCATTGCCATACATAGAGCTTTATTCAAGATGATGTGCCAGTTTTGACATGCAGTAAAAATCTTTCAAATTGTATCTTCAGGCAACAACTCTGCTGTATCTCTATGAAATTGCCAGAGTCAAAACCCTCTTCTCACATCCAATTTTTGAATAATTATTGTTGAGCAAGAAGTTTTAGTTTGGCATGTCTTTCTACCTTCATGTCATAATCTATTGTTTGTTTTTGATTCAGTTGTAGACAGGATGTGCATTGGTAATTGGAAAATGTTTATTAAGTAGAGAATTGAGTTAATTGTCACTGTTGTGAGTGCCATTGTATTGTTTGCTAAGTTTCTTCTGATTATCTGCTCTATGCGTTTCTGATAATTTACCCCATTCAGACCATTTTGATTTTTCTTGATCTCCATTTTGTCCATCCTCACTTCCATCAAAGCTCACACCCCCTACAATCATTAGGACCACAAAAACAATATATTTTACTCCCAAACTTAAACCTTTGATTGCATTGGCATTGGGCATGATAATGATAATTGGCACTGCAAGTTTTTTAATCTTGTGCATGTTAGGTTTGAGATTTTCCAAGATACAACTACTCAACTACCTACTGCCCTGTTGCCCTGAATTGTGATAAATAAACTCATTCTTGAGGCTGATCTCCTGTGATTATGTCAGAAGAGGGACAGTGCTTCAATTGTCAGCTGGTAAGTATTTGGTAGCAATCAGTGGACTTGATGATTTCAATGCATAGTATTATTTCAAGACAGCAGCTGCAGTTCTAATGAAATATTTTTAGTCAATGTCCATGATGGATCAAAGTATCATTAGTGTCTGCTTTGACTGAGCCCATGTTTACTTGTTTGATACTGATTTAAGGGGTATTGTAGGTAAATACCTTTCATTGGTGTCTGGAATAGGCTCACAAACATGGACTTCAGCTTCAGAGGCCTATAACATTCACATTTGTGAACCTAGTCAAATCTCTATGAAAGAACCTAGAACTTTTCCTATTGATATTAAATAAGGGATCACCACCTCAAACAATAAATGTGTAAGTGATTTACATGTCCAAGAGCCAAAGGTTCTTTTCAGTTTCACAAGAGATAAGCGCAAAAAATGTCCAAAATAAAAAACAAGGGTCTTTTAGTACTAAACCATGAATATAGCTACCTTCTTAGCCATTGTTTGTAGCTCCAACATGTAAATACCTTCCCAATGAGTAATCAGTGAAGAAATTTATGTGGGGGGGGCTGTCAGCCAAATCCTATGATTGTAATTGGCCAACCAACATTACACCATTGGTTGGATCAAAAGGTGTTGTACAAGTTGTAGTAGATATGCCCCTGAAACATACCTCTAAACATATGATACTTACATTACCAGAATCAAAAAATGATGACAATGACACTTCTGCTGATGTCATTTTGAAAAGGTGTGGTTTGTTTGAACCACATCATTCTAAGTTACAATATAATCTTAGTAGCTACAGTAAACTATTTAGGATACATCTGTTGACTTTTTAGCAGCCACAATGCAGCAAAAAGTCATCACAGTTGGAATCTCACAAATGTGACAAAATGTGGCTAACCATGGCCCCAGCATGGATTACTGCTAGCACCAAATGCAATATCTGCATTGAAGTCATCAAAGGTGGTGGTGTTGGGTCCATGGTCCAAGAATTTGGCCACAGATTCACCCTAAATATCTCAATTGTTGGTGTTGCTGGCACTGTCATTCTCAACAAAACACAGTGTGTTGTTTGAGGCTTGGTTATGGTAATTTGCTACCATTCCCTAACAAAAAAGGACAATACAACCAAGCCATCACACTAGAAAACTAAAATAATTTTTTCTTTTGCTATAATTTAAAACATTATTAATTGACAACAACATGTCATGACAAAGTGTTAGCCTGCCCATATGTAATTGGAACATCATGGAAATGAAGTGCTTGTGCTGGGTTCCCATCTAGGCTAGCAAGATTGATGGACACTTGATCCCTGGGCAGAATTTTTTTCTTCCTAGGCAGTTTTTCTTTTGAACATATCTTGATCTACTTGAAAATGCATAAAAGGTTCACATTTGTGAACCTGACAAAATAAAAAAAAATATTTTTGGAAAAAATTAAGTTGGAGATAGAGAGGTCATTTTTAAACTTCAACATACAAACTAATAGTTGTTTATGACTATTTAAAGTGTATGGAAAATAAATTTTGAGTGATATTCATACCCACTTTAACTTAGTCATGATGGAGAAAATTAGTTTTGAAAAGGACTATTTTTGGTGCACATTTGTGAGCCTACCCTTAAGACAGACAACATCATTCATTCATTGGTCTACTGTCAAAAAATATTTTATTGAGGAGTAGGGTAATGTATATTATTTGTATGATTCTAGAGTGTTACTTATTACTTACTGGGTAATTACCTTTGTAAACACCAATTTTACCTGGTGTACTGCAAATTTGGGCAGTAACACCTGTTTACTGGCAACAATAAAAAGGGCAGTAACTTATTTTTTGTTACCACAAGGTTTCTGTTATGTGACTAGGAAGACATGCAACTAGCCATTACCATTGCCAGCCCACCAGCCAGCAACAGCAAAAGTACACTACAGCTAGATGCTACATAGTATTTTTTTTTGAATTTTAGACTCCAAGATTGTAGCTCCTGTGTCCTTCCTACAAAACCTANTTGAATTTTAGACTCCAAGATTGTAGCTCCTGTGTCCTTCCTACAAAACCTACCTGCTGTCTACTAAAATATTTCAATATGCCTTTTACTTTTCTACAGAGTCTTGCTTTGTAACCTCTAGCTTTTCATTGTAAATTCTGTGTCAACAGAAAAAATGAATAAATGAAGATCAGTAATCTTGAGGTACCATAGAAGATCAAAATTTCTGAGAATTCTTCTCTATCTGCTATCAGCTATCACCCACCATGCATAGATTCAATCTGTCAGAACAATACACACATCATCCATCCAACCATGACCAAGCCTATCCCTACTCCCTACTTATGCATTAGCCCTTGCCAACAAAGCTTCTAACAGTGCTTTGTCATCAACTTTTTGAATAATTATCCAATATCAACATTTTCCTCACCATCAGATCCTTTTCTCCCCTCTTCAACCCAATTGTTTGTTGTTTGTTTTCTGTTCATTTGCTGCAAGTTACAATAATATGTTCCAAGACAACAACTCAAGAAACAATGGTGGTGTCAGGAATTCTATTTGATCCACCAAATCCAGCCTACTTGTGTTGAATTTTGCTCTGATTAGGATTAGGGGATTGGCCTTATTTCACAATACCACTAGATGCATGCTTCATAAACACCCATTGATCCAGTGTCACATAGAGGAATGGTCATTGCAAATTATTTGCATGAATTAACTTGTGTGTGAATATCAACGGTGCCTGGATGCATGTCAATAAAAGATCTTTGTGAAAAACAAAAAAAACGTGCTGAATCAGATGTCTCCTGTCACTACACTTTCAAGTGTAATTGACCACTCTAAGTTTTTAAGTTGCTACAGTTGCTGGGGCAACAACATATCCAGCCAATCTGTCACAAGTCTGCCATACCTCCATCATTCAAAAACTGTTTCATCCATTGTTAACTTCCTCGGGTATTGTAAAAACAACAAAAACATTTTTCATCATGGTACTTGGTAAAATAGCTGTTATTCTGCCAAAAAAGTCCTTGTTTACTTTTGATACATGATATTGAAGCTGAGATACAGACAAATCTAAATCTTGTTGGGCCCTCAATTGCTCAATTTGGGGGTGTTAGGGTTGTCATTTCAAATTCAAACAGTCCTTTTTCAACCTCTGAAAGTCTGCATACTGTAACATCTGCCAACAAACAAGGAGGATACTACCTGCTACTACTACTACCTGCTAAGTGACAACCTGCTTTTTAGTGTGCAAACTGCTCTGAAACTGAAACTGGAACATTCCAGAGTCATGGATTTTCCATGCTAGTTGGACATGCGATAAAAAAGAAAACCTGTGATAGAAAACAAAATGTGACTGACAAAACAAATGCTTTTTAAAGTTTGAATTTAAATTACATTCATTAATTTATTTATCACCAAAAATTTGATCTTGATTATTTTTGTGTGTTTTTGTGTGTTCTTATGTGTTTTGTTTGTGGATTATCATACAAGAAAGTTTACAAAAACACAAGAAAATCCACAAACATTCACAAACATTCAGTAAAGCAATCATTGAAAAATAAAAAAATTAGTGATGATTGGCATTTGAAAATTACTTGGTTGATGTCAACCTTCTGCAAACCCATCCTCCTGCCAAAACCAGCCACAAGTCCCATACACCATGTATACTCATTGCAGCCACCATGGTGGAGTTGTTCTCACTTGAGATAGCAAATCACAGTGCAGGGTCAACACCTTTCCCAGTCATCCAGGCTCAATTGTCATCAAAAGGTCCTCTTTAAAGAATGTCTTTCTGATGATAATGAAACAAAACAGCAGAAGCAAAAAGAGACTTCCCCACAGCATTTGTTGGGTGCTAAATTGGTGCAATTTTATGACCATTGCCATGTGTTTCTTGAATAGAAACTGTGACAATGGTGTCACTTTTATTATTTGTTTCTGCTAATTTTACTAATGTTTTTTGCTAGCCCTAGCAGATGCCAAAGGCAAGATGGTTAAACCCTTGATTTCTCCTACTGATCTCCCTGGCATCATTTGCCGTGGTGGGGTCTGATTCATTGTTTTCCAAAATCTGATTTGTGAAAAACCTATCTTGCACCTAGCCTTCCAAATATTATGGTCAACTAACTCAATGCAATTTCTTATATCTAAATTGTGCTGATGAGTCCATTAATTATAAAACCATAGTTTATGAACAAATTGGCCTTTTAAATTTAATACTCTTTGGCTTAGGAAGATTCAAATTAACAATGTTTTCATTTGGTGGCACAACAATAATAACTTCATCAGACTCATTGACTAATACGATATCCGACGGTAAAAGACGACGGAAGGCTTCATTTTCAACAACCTTTGACGATTCAGTAGCAGCCGATGTCGTACGAACACTACCCAGTTGAGCAACAGAGGAAGATCCAGAAGTTGGTGTAGATGTATCAATCTCGGAAAAATCAAAGGTAGGGCACGGTGAAAGGTGATGCTTTGTTGGAGGCGGTGGAGAAGAAGAATCGTCCAATGGCGAACGAATCGTTCTCTTGGGACGACCAGGCGGTGTTAAGTTCCCAACCTTGCTTCTATGATTGGTGTCAGAAAATTTGTTCAAAACATTTGTAGCAGCAGAAACTAGAAGTGATTTTAAAGGCTTGTTTCGGTTCGGACGAGACGATGCAGCGGCATCGGTGAGCATGGATATCAATTTGTCCATTGTGAAAGTTAAAGTGTTCAAGTTATGCAAATGGGTTTGACCAATGGCAAAAAGCATGTAGCAACATGATACAGTATTGAAGATTTCTAGGCAACTTAACATGATAGTACTAAGTGTACTTAGTTGGGCGGTTGAATCGCCAAATTGTGAGGTATGGTACAATAGGTATTGTATCGTAGAAAATTTAAATATAAAGTATGGGGAAGGTATTACCATACTTTAAAAATATTTCTACATACGCAAGCTAGGTTTGTCTTAAAATATTATGACGGTTTATTAACACTAAATAAAGTAGTTTACACTCCTTCGTCGTGTAAATCCCGCCTGCAAGTCATGGATTTACCGCCGAAGAGTCGTAAAGTGCCTGGGGTAGTGACCAATTGTTAGCCAAATACCCGCACTGTGTACGTACCCTGTATGGTACCTGACAAAAAATTAGAAAAAAATAATTGTAATGTGCTGTAAAATTACCAAGGAAACTAAGATAGAGAGAATAAAAAGTATCAACAACAACCGTGGCACAACCTGACATTCGGGAGGTTGGTTCACTTCCCATATCCCTCCTGGGTTTCGCTCACTGTTAATCTGAACCCCAAAGTTAGTCCGCGTGGAACCTGTGGTGCGTGCGTGGACAGTGGACAGTGTCCAAAGAGATAAGTAGTACTATATACCAGTCGGCCTCCCCTGGTAGTACTTATATATGGTACCATACCAAAAATATAATACATACTACTATAAATAAGGTACATAAGAAGTATGGTACAACATGTGAAGTAAAACTATCATTTCGTTTGACGACAGTTTCTCAATAAAAGCGTGAATGAAATAATTTACTTCAATATTGAAGCATTGAAGTCGCGTAGTACTAGCTGACAGAAATAGCCGACCAATTGTGAGCCAAATACCCGCACTGTGTACCCTGGAGGGCCCAGAATCCTATTTATTTTTTGGCGATATTTTAAATTATTTCAAACTAAATCCAAAAATCGTTATTTGAATGTCAAAAAGCTAAAGAAATATTTTTTTGTCTAAAAATATTATCCCTTAACGAATTTTCCTATGACGTCGTTTTAAT
>JALLOT010010154.1:0-11055 GCA_036939595.1 Thalassiosira livingstoniorum
AAGACGGGAAGCGGGACGCGCTGACGGGAATCGCGATTTTCAATAGTCATAGCCTTAGAAGGGTTTTATAGCGAGTTTACGAATTGGAGTTAAATAATTAAGGTGAGGTAAGTATGGAGCTTTGACCTTCCAGGAAATTAATCCTGTGGGACCTTGTGGGACTGTGAGGTAAAGATGGTCTGGCAACCGGTGCTACCATACCCAGTATGTATTTTTTGGTTTGACCCATCCAGCTCGAAAGGAGATTCATCCCACCCAATCCCGTCAAGTAGAGTAGTAGGAGTATTAATCTTTTCACAATGACGGCAGTTGACGACCCGCGCGCCCCCGAAGCCCGAAGGCCACAGCTTTTTCAACAAACCCAACTAACGATGAGGATATTTTTCCACACAGAACGTTCGTGAACAATGGATGACAACACGGATGAAGAGAAGGGTGTCATGTCCCAAGAAGATGGCGTTGGTCGGGCCACGTATTCTGCTGGTAGCACTGGTAGCACCGAATCTAGCCGTTACAACAGTTATGATCGCTCCACAGTCTTCGTTGGTGTAGTTGACGCTGCTGCTATGATGCACTCAAATGAGAATGGTGTTTCAATCGGATCAACTAATGATGTACAGGGTGGTGATAGAAATGATGGGCCGAGGAAGGTCTACTCCATCAAGGACTTTGATGTGATTGATCCCACCAGTGCCCGTTTTTCTCGAACCTCCTACAGTACAACGGATAGTTTGGACGAAGCCTATAAAGATGCTATTGATTCTTCCACGCACTCGCAGCAGGCAGCAAAGATTAATCAGAGTCAGGATAAAATCGATACACAATTCAGGACTGTTCAAGATGGTCACGTCGAACAGCAGATTCGGGACGAATCTTTACCCGATGTCCCTTCGCAGACAAACAATGTACCATTCATATCCACATCCAGTGCAATGTCAACTATTGAAAATAATTCCAAAAACGCAGCACTCACTCTGGTGTCGACTTCACCAGTAGACCGATCGATCCCACAGTCATCAACCCAACAGTCGCCCCGACAACAATCATCGCTTTCATTGTCTCCACCACCCAAGACTCCGCCACCAACAAAAGGCAATAGCTCTGGCATCACTTCTCCATCAAAGGGCTGGCAAGACTTTTGGACATTTAGAATAAAATCTGTGGCATCGCCAGTTTCGAAATCAAAACCAGAAACAAAAGATTTAAATTTGTCAGCGACAGGCTCATCGAGGTTTAAAGATGATTTAGTTGAAGACACTATTGCCAATAACGATGATGAACATGATCAAAATGCAGCAATCAATGTACAAAATAAATCCATGCTTGAATCAAGCTCATCCAATGCATCAGATTTGAAACAATCATCAAATGATCAGGCCTCACACGAAAGTTCTTCTTCGTCAATGGAACCTGTCCTAAATCAACAACCATTAGAACCATCAAAGTCAACCACTCCAGCAGCGCCTTCATTCTCAAAAAAAAGCTGGAAGAAACGAAAAAAGGAGGAATCCACTACGGATTCTCTTGGTGAAAGGTCCAGTTTCTCTCCTCAATCCTTCTCTCCATTAGATGCTAGCAAACTTTCTCCCACGACATCAGTAAGGAAGACTGTTACATTTGACCTTGCTGGATCGGACATTTCTACTTCTTACCGAGAGACTGCCGTATCCGAAATGACTGAAGCGGATTACTTCGACGAGGATGCTCTACCCGATGAAAGCTTCGAAGAGGATGAAATTTACAGAAATAGCTCAGCTGCTACTGCATCAACCGATGCAACAAAAGCCACACATCTCTCACTCATTTCAGAAATAACTCCCATCAAACCCCCTGTACCACCAGCACAGGTGTCGTTTGTTGCATCTGAAACGAGCTGGAATGAAAAACTCGTTGCCAAACTTTCTACCACAGATTCTACTTCTTCTTCCAATGTTTCCAAGGGTTCTACGAATTTTAGTGCCAGTACCTCCTCTTCTTTAAAGTGGGTAAACAAATGGAATGAAAAGTTAGTAGCAAATAATCAATTGGGTGGTACACGTGACTTTTCCAAAGATGCCAATGATTCTTCTACTACAGCTTCTTCTTCTTCGCCACTTAACAACTCAGCATCGGATCCTGGCGCCTATCGAATGTCGTCACAATCAACTTCGAAGCTTACTTCGGCTATTCGAACAAAGACTGCAAAATATGCGCCAAAAAAAGAAGGTGACAAGTCATCCAATGAAGTATCGTCAAACCAACAGGTCAATGGCCAGTCGCATGAGTCGATTGAGAAAACATCAAGTGCTCTATCAAATCATCTCTCAAAAAAGTCCAAAAGTGCTTCAACAAAACAGTCAGCGGATAAGCCATCCAATGGGGAGCTTAGTGGAACAGAAAACCAACTTTCAAATGATACATCAGTCCAGGCACAGAGTGACCCACCAATACAGCCTAGCCGACCCCTGAGTGGAACGTTTGAGAATTTTCAGTCTAGAGAACGATTAGCAGTGTCGTTCACCGATGCTAATGAATTCTTGAATGAAATGATGGTGCGAAGCGCTCGGGATGTAGGATTGGGAATTGTCGATAGCAAGGATGTGAAGGATCTGAAGATTGTCGAAGAAAGAATATCTATTGACTCAAATGATAATGACAATAGCGGCATTACACATTCGTCAGGTGACACCAGATCGACTGGACACTCCAACAACTCCAAAAGGGTGGTCTTCCAGCAGCAGCAGCAGTTGCAGCAGAATGACGCTCTCTTTGGTGCACCGAGTGTACGTGGGGCTTTTGCCGTTTCTTCCAAATCCATCGCTACATCATCTCAAAGAGATAGCGAATCCAACTCCAAATCATCAGGCTACGTCACACCACGCAGCAGTTCTACAAATCGAGATTCCAAAGCGTCAAAAATAAGTTCTGGTTCTGGAATGCCCAGGAGCATCGATGAATCGATAGAAAGTAATTTCTCTGCATTGACGAGTACTCGCACCATACAATTTGAGAGTGAAGATGCCATTCGTTATTATTTCAATACGATTGCAAGCACTAGAAGTCCAACTCAATTCTCCGGCCATTCCGGACTTTCGGATCCCTACAATTACAACAACCAGCCTACCTACGATAATCGGATAACAACGGGAGGTACCGTTATCATCCCCGAGGCGTATCTAGTCGAGGAAACGAGTCTGTTCCAACGAAGTGAGCAGCGATCCCAGAGTTCGAATGTAAGAAATAGGGATAGCCAAGAAAGTCATCCCAGTAATTATTCGGGTGTTTCCAGTGCTGGGGATTCTTCCCCAAGTCATCGACGGACGAGATATGGGCGACGGAGGCACCGGCATGAACAGGGGCGTAATGGCGGGACTTTAGCTCGGTTCACATTTTTTCGCAACACAAGGCAAACTAGACCCAACAGAGACCCTACAATCATATACGAAGCAGAAATAGTACCCCAGAATAAACCACTTTTTAAGCAGCGGAGAACTTGGGTCGTTCTCTCGGTGGTGGCTATCATATTTGTTGTCATGGCGGCGCTTCTAATTGATGCGAATAAGTTAGACGAGAATTATGAGGGAAGTGGAGTCGACAACAGCCACGGAAACGAACATGAAAGTGGAAATGGGGGGACCAACATGCCTTCGACCAACGCATCAAACGATTATCTCGTCAACATCACTCAGGAAGAAACGGATACCTTGTTTGAAGTGGGTTCCGATTTCAATACAGCGACTGAAACACAATCTTGCCTCTCCAACATGAAAAAACACACCCAAGTGTTGGAATTGCAGGGGTTCGAAGACACGCAAAACCAGGAAGTGGCGATAGATGGAAGGGACGCTGTGGTTGTTTCAAATAATGGGCTGGTTATGTTTTACGAAAAGCGTATTAGCAATGATACAGGCGAGGTCATTTTGCATGGAACAAACGGATCCCGCAGCGAACAGTGGCAGAGATCTAAAATATTCTTTAACTCCTACATTAATGCTACCCAAGCTTCAGTTTCTATTTCGGGAAATACTGCTGTGGTGGGTTATCCCCATGCCAATACAAATGGAGGCAAGCAAGCAGGTACCATAGCAATTTACGAATTCAAAGTGTCTGCGGGAGATGGCGAATGGAAAGAGGTCGAGACAACCTTCTCTCTCCAAGAAAATATAGGGGAAAATGATGTGGGTGTTACTGCAATGAGCATGTTCGGTTGGGCTGTTGATGTCGAAGAGGATTTGATCTTGGTGGGAGCCCCTTTAGAAGGAGGAGGTGTGGGTGCAATTTTTCTTTTGCACCGCCAGGACGAAAATTGGACGGTTGTGACAAGCTCCATTCCCTCGTTTAACAGTTCTTTATGTGGCGAGGGGATATTTTTTGGAGTTGATGTGGCTCTGCAAGGAAATCTTATTATGGCATCAGCTCTCTGCATGAATTCTATCTTTGTTTATAGTTATAATGAAACTACCAACGCTTTGGAGCTTTTGCAAGATCCATTTGTAGTAGGTTCGAACCAATCCGAATCATCTTGGGTCACTGCGGAAAATCTAACATCGAGTGAAGAAGAGGTAAAACGATTTGCTGCTTAATTACATGCTGCATTCTTCCTTTGATAAACTCCATCTTACTCACATGATGTGCTCATGTATCTAGCATTTTCTTCCCCCCGATCAAGGATTTCACTGCGGCTGTCCCAGTACTTGCACAGAAACCATCTTAAACAGATCGGTCATAGATTACTATGGAAGCTATACGTGCAAAGATCGAATATCGATGTTGCAAAATCTCATCGTGGCATCAGATCCAGAGGAGAAGGCGTGTGCTGCAGTGTCGTCGATGGAATTCCTAGAAGGAGATTGCGGATATGAGTGCAATCCCTTAGTTTGTAATTCTGAGTACCTTACATCTCTTGTTTCATGGTGGAACGGAAATGTTCGTCGTAAAAGCCAAACAGTTTTAGGCACCAATTCCAGAGGTGAGACATATTTTGTTCACTCGACATTGAATGCTGAAGTTTTCATTTATAGGAAGCAACACCAGGCACAAAGCGAACCAATTCAAAGTGCTGAAAGCAAATTGAGAGATCACTTTTCTCCTCGGGAGTATATATCAGTGCCTAATGACGAAGATGACAAGTCATTTGGACATTCCATTGCTTTGGATAACAACACATTAGCTGTCAGTGGCCAGAATCGTGTCTACATTTTTAGAGAAACAGAGAGTGGGAATTGGCACGAGGAGTTTCGTTTGGAGACTATTGTTTCTGATGTCAAAGAATCAGAAACTGTTACTGTGGCACTGTCCAATGGCACATTATACGTTGGAACTCGACGCAAGGTTTTGGTTTATGATTTGAAGGAATGTAAATATTGGTAGTTAGGGTGCTGCACAACCCAAAAGAGAAATATTGTAATCTTTGGAGTGTGTGGCTGATAATTCTGCACTTCCGATAGATTGGTACGAACGTACAAGTTTTTTTGTTTTATTGAATATTA
Source organism: Thalassiosira livingstoniorum (assembly GCA_036939595.1). Classification (NCBI taxonomy): domain Eukaryota; phylum Bacillariophyta; class Thalassiosirophyceae; order Thalassiosirales; family Thalassiosiraceae; genus Thalassiosira; species Thalassiosira livingstoniorum. Next base: position 5,469 of record JALLOT010010154.1, read on the forward strand.
TTGTAGAAATAGATGTTGCTTTCAGTACCAATGGTCCCAATGCATTGTAAACCTTACTTACGATTTTGAGACTCAGTTATACTTGCGGCACACAATGGATGCGATGTAATAAATAGTAGTAGTTCTCTCCCACCTGAATTTGTGGAGAGACACTCACTAAAGGCCATTTTTAAAGTCCCCCAGTTTTAGTGTGTGGAGTGTGGAATCCCAATTTTGGTTTGATCTTTCACTTTTGGTGCCACCTTTGAAACGAGTTGAAAAAACTAACAGTACCTTTTTTTGTTTTTAATGATTAATTTAACATTGAATGATCAGTGGCTATCAGAACAAAAAGCTAATAGAATTAATTCGCAGGAAGTCTCAGCTTCTTGGTCTTCAATGTTTTGAAAGATATTACATCACATTGTCATGCTCACAAGTCTTTTATTGTACAAAACTGTGACTATAAAGTAAGAGTATTATTCATGGTTGATTTGGTCTCATTTTTTTGGCCAAAAATGTTCAATTTTTTTCCAAATCATTAATTGATACCAAGTAAAAAGTAAGATATGACCCATTTTGGTTCACTTCACATAATCTTTTCATTTACATTGCACTCACAAAGGCCATATGACTCCTGTCTGGTCTAACAATAACTAGTACCTAGAGTAAAGTATTCAAGCGTGGCCTGTGGCAGCTGCAATCTGCTAATGTTGTAAATAGTTATTTGCCACTACTTGTTAGAAGTTCCAAACTTCTTCAATAATATTTTGTTTGACAATGTAAAATCACTTTATACTTTTTGTTTGAAGACAATTATTAATTCTATCTTTGCAGCAATTTAGTTGCCTATCAAATGTTCTTTTGTGAGTTTGTTGGTACATTATTAGTCAAATTGGGAGAACTGGAAAAAGAATAAAAAATACCCAATTATGGAGTATTATTGAAGCAAGAATATTTTTGAAGGCTCATTGATGATGAAATATTTGGACTGGTAGAGTAATTTTCAATTTGTAATGGAAACATTTAAAATTTGTAAGGCTTAATAACATAACTTTATTTTGCTTGGAAGGCTTTGATGCACAAAATTCAAATTTCTAATGAATGAAGCTTTGATACAGAAAGTTATTGACACAATTTCATTTGGACAAGAGTATTTGGGAGTAAATCCAAGCTGTTACATTATTTGTGGGATCTGACAAGAATTTTAGTCTCCATGTCTCCCTTCTTTCTGCATGTACCTATGTGTGTGCACATGTATGTATGTATGTGTGTGTGGTGTGTGTGCATGTGCATGTGCATGTTCCAGCTTGTAATGTGTGTGTTGTGTATATACATTTAGTATGTGTGTAGTGCGTGTGTAGAGTATTGTACCATCATATTTGGTAATGTTAGATAGTGTGTGTAAATTTGTGTGTGCAATGTTTTGTATGCAGTTTGCATATGTGTGTGTGCAGTTTAGGTGAAGTGTGGCTACAGTGTGGCTACAGCATGTGTGCAGTGTATGAGTAATGTGTGAGTAATGTTTTAAATATTCATTGAGATTTTGAAAAAGGTTTTCAAAAGGTTTTCAAATTTTGCTCAAAAAAGTTTGAAAAAAAAAATTAAGTTTTCAAAAAAATTTTCAAAAAATATTTCAAAAAATATTTCAAAAAATATTTCAAAAAATATTTCAAAAAGGTTCTCAAACAGGATTTCAAACAGGTTTTCAAGCAGGTTTTCAAAAGAACTCAAAAACATTTTCCAAATACATTTTGAAAAGGGTTTCAAATATGTTTTTAGATAGGTTCTTAAGAAGTCATTGGAAAAGGGGAAAAATGACTGAAAATTTTGGACCAATCTTTTGTTATTTTTTAAATTTATTCTGAATTGGGGGAGGTTTTGCATCCTTTTTTATATTAAAACCTCTTATTGATTTTATCTTTTGTCAACAGAATATCAAACTTTATCAGAATAACTTTATACCTAATTAAGTGCATAACATAACCTAGATAGAAATTTAATTGTTTCTTAATTGGAATAATTATATTATTTTTGGTTTAAATGAGCCCCATGTAAAATTCAACTTTTGTTTATTCTATGCAATGGTACTTACTAATAAAAATCCCAACATGTACTTCAGAAAATCACTATCTATCACCAAAACCATTACGTTAGTAATACTGAAACATCAATATCAATACTGCAATTTTCTGAATTGAGAATAATTTTTTCTGGTCAGACCAGGAACAGAATTGGTAGTAGCAAGCAAGGCAAAAAAGGTACTAATTAAATAATTAAGGAATGTAATTAATTAAGAAATGTAACCCATGGAGCCAAGTAGCTGACAGTTGTGCCATCATTGAAAGCCACCACAAAAATTGAATGCTGTCAAAAATTTTAACTATAGATACTTAAATGAAAGTAATGAGCATTCCTGACAGTGCCCATTGAGGTTCATTAAACACATGCATTGCTTTTGGTTATGAGTTGGGTTTATTCATTTCTGATTTTTGGAACTGTCGCCATTGTTGACAGAAGCTGGAAACCCCTGGCCATGGAATATGATGATGTTGGAAGTCAAAAATGAGTGGCAGCTGGTAACCCCTTGCCATGAAATCCAAAACAAGTTGTCATTAGAATTGTGGTACTTGGGCAACATTAATGCATGTCTGACAGCCACTTTTGATGGGAAGTCAGACATGTGCATTGAATTTTAATTTACCAAGCTATTTTGTTGGAAAACTGTAGTGGAAGTTCTGGCAGCGTTGGTGGTGGTGCTACACCATTGTATCACCATTTAGGTGGTGGATGTGCTGTTGTGTGGTTGGACACATGATAATCAACTTGTTTGCATATAATTTGTGCATCAAAAAAATTATGCACAATCCATGCTCACTATCTGCCTCTAACTCTAATTTCAGAAAAAAATGACTAAGCAAGTAGTACCTACTGTATCTACTTTGTACATAAGTACTTAGGTAAACACCATCTTTATCAGAGTTCTGAACATACAGCTTGTGCTCTCAAATAGGTAGATAGGCACCCACTGTTTTTAGTGGAAATTAATTCATTATTGGAACTCCCAACTTAAATCTTGTTTTCCAAAATCACACAAAAACTCTGGGACTTAAGTTCTGTTAAATCATGAAAGTATCTTGAATTCCATTTTTAAATCTGATGCATGAATAATCAAAGAGAGAGTGATTAATTCCACAAAGTGTAAACAAGTTCATTGTTGTGATTGTTCTCTATTCTACTAACACCAGTACAATAGTCCAAACAAACCATTGATTTGTTGTCACCATGAGTTCTTAATAGCAATAAACATCCTAGTGTCATGGCATTTGAGCATTTCCACTACTTCCACTTTCAGTTTTTCTTGTCCCACTCCCACTCCCATTTTAAGATTGGTGTTGATTTCTACATTGGCTTCCATTTCCACTCCCACTGCTGCTCCCGCTATCACCACCACTCCCATCCTAGCTCTTGCTCCCACCACCTTTTGTATAGTACTATAGGCCAACACCATCAACAGGTGCAAGTAGGTAAGTAAAGTAAACACTATGGCTTTTGAAATTGCTAATAGTGTTGTTTTTTTACTTTGGTTAGCTGTTGTGGGTCCAAATAAGTTTCAATTGCATCGTAATCATCAAAATGCTGAAGTTAAGTAGTGCAATGCAAAATATTTGTAGATCTTGGGCACAGGAATTCAATAAGAGAACTTTAAAGAAATCAATGCTTGATTCTTCTTGGTGGCAGTGGCACAACAAAAGATCTGGTGGTCAAACTAAGGTTGTAAATTGAATATTTTAACCAAAGAAATTTATGAGATGCATTCTTACATTTTGACACAATTTAGATTTTATTTTTCAGGAAGAGTCAGAGATTGATAAAAAATAACAATGCACATACCCTGTTTTCAAAACAGAACCAAGTTTTTTTTAAGCTTTTCATGATGTTTGTGGCATCAGAAATGGCAGCACCATTGCCAAATTTCTGGTTTTTGTCATTTGATGGTTTCTGGTCCACTTTTTAATTCTCTTTAATGAAAGATGTTGTGAAAATATCAGATATTATTTTGAATTCTCCATGTAAATTGGCTGGTTATTGGATTGTTGTTTAGTTGGGTTAGTTGTTGAGTTGGCTATGACAGGATGGTTGTTTGGCAGAATAGTCATGGGGGACTGATTATTTATCATTATGTTTTGAGGCTAGTGTAAGGATTTCAGTGCAGTTTTATTGTACTTTTTTTCTACAACAAAATTTGAAGACTTATTTTCCTACCATTTTCCATAATCTTCTAGGTGTCTTATTTTGGTCTCCAAATTTGCTGCACAAGAGAACAAACAACATGATGTATTTTTTGGCAGATACCTATGGTACCACTATTAAAAGGGAACATTTTCAACCGGTTCATTTTGAAGTCCATCCTTGAGGCTTTTTCTTTCTCAGCTCAATATGACAATCCTAACAATTATTATCACATTAATGTAGCTATTTACAATGGACAAGTTCAGTTTTTTGTCCCTTTTTGGATAGGGTGTCCTTGCACCTAAACATAAGGGATTAATATCAATGTCAATGAAATCTTACTGGAATATACTTGAAATTATTAAAATTTGGTGATTTGGTGATTATTGGCAAATTTTGCATCTCAGATTGCACATTTTTCATTGCCCAAAAATAATTATTGCAGAAACAATATTTACTGGGAGAGTTTCTTCTTCTGGCAATAAAAACAATACATATTACTCAAAAACAGCATGATTGCTCAGACGGAGGATTTTTGCAGTAAGCAGTACTTGGTGGATTTTTGCCGGCCTTCTAAAAATCCGCCGTTTTAGGCAGATTTTTGCAGTGCTTGGCAGATTCTGTTTTTCTGCCATGGATTTTTTCTGTGCTCAATGGATTCTGTTTTTCTGCAGCGGATTTTTGCATTGCTCATCAAGTTTTCAATACCATTCCTACTAGTACTAGTACGTAGGGGTATTATTTTTTCCTACATGCGTAGGTACATACCTAGCTAGTCTAGTAGACCTACCTACCTATGTACTTACTGCTTAGTTCTATCTGGTTCTATGAAGAAAACAAAGCAATCCAAAAAAATTATCAACCAAAATTAGTCTTTTTTCATTAGTTTCTACATATTTCTATGAAAAAAAATAAAGAAGTTGGAAAAATGTTATATTCGTCTTCAATAAAACAACTTATTTTTCATCTTTTTTTCAATTTTCATTTTTTCCAGAGAATTAGCCAAGAAGTTATACATTGAACAAAGAAAATCTTTTCCTTTGTTCAAATTATTTTGGAATCATGGGTGAATTGGTACTTAAAAAGATATCACTTAATTGTATTTAGTATATAAGACAGGTAAACACTAAACAGTAGGGGATTTTTGTTTGGTCAGAAAATGAGTTTTTGAGATAATTGTGGTTAAAGTTTTTGAGGTAGATAGGGCAAGTATGTAATTATTTTTACAACATGTTCCAAGCACATGCAAAACTTGAAAAGTTACAATTACATCAACAATTTTTCCTCTTTAAATGGATGTAACTCCATCAAATTTAGGATTTTTTACATGAAAATTGCACAAGAAAAAAGCTGAGATCACGCTCTACAACTTAAG
>JALLOT010010198.1:0-15826 GCA_036939595.1 Thalassiosira livingstoniorum
GCTGAATATCTTGGGATTGCCTAACTTTTTCCTCAAACTGTTGAGCTTGGCAAGGGGTCCGTAATCACGAGATCCAGCAAACATATCGTAACCCAGGAAAGGACAGCCAAAGGATCCTTTGGGGAGGGGTGCATCAGATGTCGGATCTGCTTCGGTCCCGGGCCAGAGGAGGGGAGTGTAGTAACGTTTCGAAAATGCGAACGATGCAATTAACGTCGTTAAAAAGGCACTGAGAGCCAGCAAGATTTGTCGAACTTTTGGGTTCACTGCCATGTGCTTCACAATGCTCGAGGCATTGACCAACGCTTCCATGGAGAGCAACGTTGAACTATGTTTCAATGGGCTGCCTTTATTTGCAAAGATTGAACTCCGGCGAGGCAACTTGAATCCAGATTTCCTGGTTTCGCCAAACATATTGGATGCGCGACCAGAAACGGCATCTTTTGAGCACTTGGTGCTAAATTTGGAGTTCAAAATATGAAAACTTGATTCTGGAGCAAATGCCAGAGAAGGTCCCAAACAAGCCGAGATGGAAAGGAGAGCTTTGAGCTGCTTTGCTGACATTGTAAATAGTATATATAAATTGATCCTTATTTAAATTTTGTGACAGCTACTTAGATGGTACCATAATTACTATAGCGCCACAAGCCCCCCAGCCATAAGGTATGATTATGAGAACATGACACATGAATGTGAACAGCGAAGAGTGGTGTGAGAATTGTGGTCGAAGCTGGTCGAAGTCGTCACATCATTTTTGCAAACAGTTTCTTGCAAACCATTTTTTCAATAATAAGTGCCTTAGACTGCCTTAGACTTACTCGAAAACCACTGGCTTTAAGCCCGTGGACTTCTGACTTTGTGATAGTAAGTAAAAGATGGTCCACCTGCAACGCTCTGAACGCTGTTTCCCATCTAATCGTCCAGTTCAATTTTCATTATTCAGTACTTTGTTTTGTCAGATTTTACATTGTTCTTGTTTCCACACATCCACATCAACATTAATAGGATATTTGGCAAAAGATGGCAATCCAAGTATGAAACATAGTATCAGTAGGTAAGTAGGCTACAAGAACCTACCTAATAATTTACATAAGTATGATTATGTACATATTCATATTTTTGACTCAGTACCTACATCCATCTAGCATCTAGGCTCCTATAGGGCAAATACCCACCACTGCAGCTATCATATGTTGTAGCAACACTAACACAACCGCCATGACCAAATGAAGATTTTTATTTCAGTTGAAAGCCTTTGATACACTTAACTGTTTCAACTTCTATAAGCACCATGTTCTACCATGTCTAATTTATGGGGATAAAAAATCCACATACACCAACACTTTATTTTATTTTTTCTTCTTGCTTTGCTGTTTATTGATTGTTAAGTGTCAGGTCTATTAGGTTAACAGGCACTTCATTTCTCAATGCCAATCAGCCTACAAAAGTCTGAAATGTCATTGTAAATACATTAAAGAGTTAGATTCTAAATGAAAAAGATAAACTTTATTTTACTTCTGAGAATTCTTCTACCAAATTAAAGACTTAGGACAAACAATGTAATCAAAACCAACAATGACGCAAATGAACAGCATTGATGATACCATTGGCAGCATCAACCAATGTCATTGAAACTGTTAAAATTGGCCAATACCATCAATAACACAGTCATCTACAATGATTTTGATGAAGCCCTCATTGACAAATGGAATCAATGACACCATCAGCATCACCCTCAAAGATTCACATCAATAATACCATCAAACACACCACAGACAAATAGCATCAACTGCTGTTGACATTGACAACCCAACCAACAGCTCTACCAACAAACAGAAGCAAAAAACACAACATGGTGTCACCATCAACAATTGGCATCAATGTCCAACAATACCATTACCTGGGTTGGATGATGTTGCCCCATAACACTGTTTTCCAACCTTTGTCATTATCTCACCTCTGTTTTCATCATCTGTCCCAACCATTGCCATCATTGACAGATGCATACTGCTTGGAAGAATAATTGGAAGAATAATTGGTTGGCAAAAATTCCAATATTGTACTTGCCAAAACCAAAATCCCAGGGATTCATGAAAAATAAATTTGACCTGATTGGGAATTGTTCAGCTTAAGTTTTTTTGAAGAGACCCAATCTAGTGTGAAATGTAAATGGCCATTGTTGACATTGACAGAGATTGCTGGGTAATGGGGGGTGATGGAAAACTTTTGCTGTGCCATGGAAGCAGACAATGTGGAGTGGATAGCATTTGCATTGTTATTGCTTGGCCATTGCAATGGCTGGGGGTAATGATAATTCTACAACTATTACACACTAATGTCTTCTTGTTTGATAAAAGAAGAGTTAGTATGCTGGCTTTTAGAGGTTGAAATGAGTGTTTAAATTGACAGTCTTAACACCCACCATTGAACAGCTGAGTCTACCATAAACTCTGCTGATTCTCAGTTTCAATTCCCTATATCAAACATCTATAATGAACCTTTTTTGGCCAAGTAATAAGCTTTTTACTAAGCTCAATGAAAAAAAATTCTGCTTTTTGTAGAAATTGCACATTAAATACAGTTAATACAATATAAGCAAGTAAAATGATCTAGGTGTGTGTGTGTGGCACTGCCTAGTCTCTTTAGTCTAGTAACCAAGGTAGATTGTGGAGTAAACACCACCATTCTTTCAACAATGACATTGAATTTTGTTAATGTCATTGTCAGCTGTAACATCCGGAATGACCTTTAGCATTGTTGTTGGAACACAATGCACCACCAAGCAATGATGCCACTGCATATCTACATTATTAGTTGATATTTTATGGCAAAATGTGCACTCATTCTGCTGCCTAAGGTGCCAATTAGGTTATTTTAGAAATGATATTGTCAATGTTGTTGACAATGATGGCTGTAAAAAATGATGCCATTTACTGAAATCATCGTTTTATACCAAATACCAGTTTGTTGATAAGAGTTGATTGTTATGTAGTCGGGGGACTTGATTCAACATCTCTCCCCTTATCAATTGCAGAAATTGCCAAGGCAACTGAGGCGGTGACAAGATGTTTGCTACTTTTGGCATATTTGTGTTGATGTTGACAGTTCTTGCAATCCCTTCTCTCCAATTCCAACAATGGTGGTGACAATACCAACTAATAAACATATCATAATGTTGATATGGTAATTTTTTTTGCAATTAGTTGTCACCCCTTGTGGATAAGAGGACCACTTTCATATTGCTCTCTTATGTATTGGCTAGCAATAGGAGCAATCACAGTCTTCAAAGGTTGGTTGTTGTGTCACAAAAGATGGAAAACTGAGGGTGTCTAGAAATCCTGGAAACATGTTGATGCCACATCATGGTTTGCCTAAAAGACCATAATTTGGCTATTTTTGTGGTGAGACCCCATAAAAATTATTCTGGGGGGTGTTGGCTGTGTAGATTCCATTTTTGAAGTAAGATTGGGTCAAATTTGTCCCCTTTTTTGTTAGAATCAAATCAATGCAACCCTTGTGAAGCCCGTATACTTGCTTTGTCAACCAAGGAGATACTATAATGAAAAAAATATGTGGGAGGGGGTATTATGGTGCAGGAAGACCATGCAATCTAGTTTTCAGGAAGAAAGAGGGCATCAATTTTTATTATTTGTTTGTAGAAGATAGCATTCAAAAGTGATTTGTAAAAACATACCAGATTTTTTTGTTCATGAAATGGACCATGGAGTTCAGGATGATGCAGCTACCTAGATCATCTCGTACTTAGGTAAGAGTAACATTTCCCCTGCCTGCCTTTTTTGCGCATTTGACTTCAAAAAGTGACAACTACTAGCTCCTATGTACATACAAGTAAAATCAAGTCTAGGACCTCATAGTAAGTATGTAAGGCAAGTTTAGTTATTAAAGTCTATTATTTGTAACAGAAGAACACCAATGAGTCAAGGTGATTAAAACAGAGAAAGACGGAGAAAAACATAGGATAACAAGAGTAACAAGAGGGATGGAAAGGTAGAATGAGGAAGAGTATCAAGAGAGATGGAAAAGTAGAATAAAGATGTAGAATAATGATGGCAATGTTAGGAGATAACGATTCAAGATAGGCAGGGGAGTAGAAAGTCTGAAGCATGACGGTGTATATCGACTGTATTCCTTCAAGGCATACAGTAGTAGTATCCATATCGAAATTGAGCAGGTGAATATCGTAACCTTGAATTGCTATGATAAACTTTTACCTTGTGACATAAGTATCAGTAAAATTCAATGTTTTTGGGTTCTATTTTTTAAAACTACTACTCAATAAAGAATCATCTTGGCTATTGGTTGCTAATATTTTTACATTGGAACTCAATTGTGCCATGGAGATCCTAAAGTCACAGTGTAGAAACCAACCTGATTCAAGAGTAAATCCTCTGCTAGTAATTTACAAAAATAACTAGTATAACCCTAAATTATCCTTATTTTAAACAGCTTTAATTCCATGAATAATTATTGAATCAAAAACACTAAAAACTTGTATTTAGGGTTTTTTGACCATCTAAATTGAGTGGTGCATTTGGTTTTTGCCCCAGATGAAAATAATTTTTAAACTGGTCATATCACTCCAAGATTAGGGTACCAGATGGTAAGATTGAAGGTACAAAGTTAAAAATAAAATTTTCTCCTTTTGCTTTCTAATGGTTAATATCCTGGGGTTTAGATCACTAGATTCTCAAATTATTGGCCCAAGAGAAATAAGTTTTAGAACATAAGTTACATTGAAAAGGAAATATTTATTCATTTCAAACTTCTACTTGAAAATTGAAAAATAAAATTTATTGCACAATTGGGAATTAAATTTTCATCTACCTGCATTTTTCTTGACAGTACCAAAGATTGACATCAAAATTAGAAAAGTCTTTGCCATTTTATACCTTTTCTGTTTTTTTTATTTTATTTGTTCAATGTTTCAATTTACATGATTTTACTAAGCAGACAGACTAAAATTTTTATTATACCATTTCAGATACAGTATTTAATACTGAAAACCAAACTTCCCTAAGAAGTTGCATTTTGGTACACCACCCATTTTATAACATCCTCCAGAAAAAATAATACTGTATCTACTCTTGATTTGCTATGGTAATCTTGATTTTTCTATTCTTTTCAGGGCAAAAAAACTCCAAAACAATTGTAAGGATCCCAAAACCTCCAAATTCATCAAAAAATAGGTCGTCTAACAAAGGAGTTGATGAGTTAATTGATACCTGCATGCTAAGTTCCCATCCTAGGAGAATCGTTATAAAACTTTCATTGCTATATATATTCTCTGAGATCATTAAAGAAAACCATCTTGGGCTCAACTCCTAGGAATAAAAATTGATATTTTACAAAACATAGCTTGACATAGTTCAAGAAGATACAAATACTGAATCTTGGTCAAATTGGAACTAGTAAAAGCCAGGTAAAATGGAAAATACAGGTACACAATTTATACCTAACAAGGTCCATTTTTTGGTACAGAGAAGCATAAAATATATCATTTTTTAGCTCTTTTGGTCATTATATGTGCTTGTGATGCTGTTTTGCAATTTTTGGCCTTATTCATGTCCATATTTTCAAACTTCCAACTAAAATTAAATGATACAAAATGAGTGCTAATATATTCACATAGTCAGTTTATCATGGTACAAGTACTTTCATTTCTCAAAAACAAATTGTAAATACCACAATAATTACCATTTCAGTACCATTTCTGTTTCCTAAAAAAATGAGATGGAATACGACCAAAAAAATCTCTCACGTAGGTGTAATACATTTTTGTTGATTAGTAGTTCTGAGCAAAATATATATATATCCTTCATTCTATTTGTAAAATAGTTAATTTCACTCAATATTTTTTGCACAAAAAAAGTATGAAGAAAAAATAATGTTCATTTTGATTGAGATCTCTAGTAGAACTCAAAAGTCGCTGGGGTTTGCGGACTCGTTGATCTATGTACATTTTCCTACGTGGTAGTGTACACGGAAAATATTACTGTATTTTTGACGAAAATGGGTTGTTTATACACCTTTCATAGTAATATCACCAACGAAAAACGAAATTAAAAAGAGCTGAAACAGGATCAAGCATAATTTTTGATGGGCGTCTAGATACTAATATTTTTGAAATCTTTTGAAGATGGGCGCTTGCCGACGGACAGACAGAATTCAGACCAAATAGAGACAAAAAATAGAGACCATCAAAATGTCTGAAACGCGTTTCAGACCAAATAGAGAAAAACCTAATGTCTATATTTTGGTCTCAATTTTTGGTCTCTATTTGGTTTGTATTTGGTCTCTATCCCGTCTCTATCCCGTCTCTATTTGGTTTGTATTTTGTCTCTATTAAAGGGTCTGAATATAAAACATAAATGATTGAGAAGTAAAAGGCAGTTTAAAATAATATGTCACATTTGAAAATGAACCATAGTTATTGCCATTTTTCGAGAAAAGCTTTCTCCTGTCATGAAATTAATAATATTTTTTCATGTTGGAATTTGTATAAATATAAATGAATATAAGATATTAAGCGATACACACTAAAAAATTATGGTCGCAACAGCTCGCCGTTGTTTTATACGTTAGGCTTTTTAGAACCAGTATTAGATCCCACATACGTAAAAATTCGAATGCCGTTTGCATGCCAATTAACGAAAAATGTGCCATTATTAAGACATAAAAAATCTGCTTCCGCTGCGAACAAAGACCATAACCATTTTGTGCTCCCTCATTGAAATTAGTAAATTTGATTTCGTCAAATATGAAAAGTGGCAATGAATAAATATATTTCCTTTAATCCTAAATCAACTCTGTTGGACTAGCTAGCAATAATTTTTAGGTATATTTCCAAAGGTTAAAGAGCAAAAAAAGCAAAATTAATTGAGCTACTAAAATACATTTGACATGGGTGATGCAGTAAAAAGATGCATTTTTCTAGCCAGAAATCCAAGTCAGGAAAAAGGTTTTGTTTTTGAAAATAACAAGAAAGATAAAGTAAAGCAAAAGTATAAAATCCATGATAGTATTACAAGTAAAAGTAAATCAAACAGTATTTTTGTTATGAACCAAAAAATCTGAAGAAAAGTATTGAATGTCTTGGTTGAGCAATATTGAAAGAGTTTATGCTTTTATGCTGTCATCTTTATGAATTTTTGTGTGTTCATTTATTTCTAACTCTGTCATAAGAAAAATCTTTTGTGAACAAAGTTATATTTTAATTTTCAAGGTTATTATTGCTTGCTATCAAACAATCAACACAACAAGACCATACTCTGCTTAAATCATGATTCATCAGCCAAAAACTCTTAAACCTTAGTTTCCTCTTTTGGTTTCAGCATCATTTTAGCAATACTCTGTATTTCAGTCCTAAATAGACCTAAGTCTTCAAAAAAAGAAGAAATCCTAAATTAGAACTAAATTTTAGAACCAATAAAAGTTTAGTAGTGAATTTTAAAATCGATCCTAAATTATGACTGATTCTTGTCAATTTGCAATTTTTGTTGCAAGTTATTTCAGAAGAGATGCTGGAGCAACTCTTTCAAGTTCCTCCTATGGCAATCTTTTGGATTGAGTGGTGAAACTCTTTCAAGTTTGTTCCAGTACAATCCTTTGTATTGTGTATGACTGTTTTCATAAATGAACTCAAAAGAGTTGCACCCACAATCCTTTCAAGTTCAAGCCAGTACAATTCTTTGAATTGCATGCAGGTTTTGCTGCAAACAAACTCAAAAGAGTTGCTGGTTCAATTTTTTTGATTGTTCCATTTCAATTCTTTAAGCTGTGTGCAACTTTTGTTGCACATGAATTTGAAAGAATTGCTGATGTGGCTTGTTTCATGTCAGAAATAGCAACATCTTGCCATGTGCCATTGAAAAAATATTGAATTTGTCAAAATAATGATCAATGTGATCAGTTGACATTTGAACATTTGAAAAATAACGGCATTAGAATTTAAAATTATATTGACAACATGATTTTTACTGTAAAAAAAAATGAGCTCAAGGCTGATTTTGACTAGGATAATATGTATCATTTTTATTACAATTTAGGCAAAATTCAAATCCAACAGTACTTTGTGATTTTTTCTTTTTCTTTTTTATCCTTTGATTACAAGAACTAAAGAGTTATTACTTTCTGTAATATTCAAATATAATTGAGTTTGGCTCTGATTTGATGGAATAGTCTTTCCCAGTGTTGAGCACAAGGAAGCCAAAGAGGGAGTTAAGAATTTCTATTTGAATATTGTTGATTTGTCTCCCTCCACTTGATATGTTTTTGCTGTGGCATTCCTCCGATTCTCTGGGAAATGCTGTTTGGCATTTAAATATGTCTTACAAACATAGGGATTCATGTCCAAGTCTATGATTTCCAGTTAGTAGGGCCCACAGCTCCTTGAAAGGTTGATGAGCATACAGAGGAGTTGCTGGTTTGTGCAGCTGGTGCTGGTATTTTTTTCAAATTCTTGACTTTTGTCAAGCCTGTCATAGAGCACTTAGAGCACCTCTATTTGCTCATTTTGATCACATGTAGTTTTTATCATTATTTTGTTTTCTCCAATGTCATTGTCATTCAGCTCTCCATAATTATACACAAGGTGAGTGAATAGTTAGGCAATTGACACATCTTTAAACCCAACGATAGGATGATTCAAAGAATGGTAGGAACTTTTTTCAATACAACAGAGGATTTGATTGTGCACTTCTGATTGAGCGCTACTGTATTTGAGCCATGCTTGTCAATTTGTGTTGTAGTTCAACTTCATGTGTGTCATTAATTTGGTGGAATCACCTTCTGAGTATACCATCTTGCCCATGTTTTCCTTAGTAATGAATTGATTATTGGATATGGTGGCACACTTTTGGGTCATTATGACCAATGCTGAAAAGCCATGCTGTCTGCCACCCAATGGTGTGGGGATGCTGGTGAGATTCTCTACCGCTTGGTTGTATACTTCTTTGATGATTGAGATGAGCGTATATTGGCTGTCCTGGTATGACTTGGAGGTCCTGGTGAGGGAACCCCTTTGATATTATCTCAACTGTTGGGTTGGAGAATATGAACACACAATAAGCAATATCTGTTTGACACAAGGAAAAATCCAGAGCTAATGAGTCATGATGAGGTTGCTTATTTTGTGAGGACCTAGGTCTAGGTGCTATATCTGCCAAGGAACACAGGTCTGGACTCCGCCTGGCAGGCGGAGGTAAACTTGGACTGCAGCAGCTGGCTCTTGACCAAGTCAGGTTCCACTTTGCAAAGGCAATTGTACTTTCTAGGAGCAGCTGCCAGTGCTGGGTTTGACACTTAGAATGCAAGAAATAAATCAAATATCATGTAAGTAGTCTCAACTGAATTCAATGGAAATTGTTTGAAATGCAGATGCTTGCAGATGTGAAAATATTGAAATGGTCAGAAAAGATGACAGTTTTTTGCTCCGCTCAAAAAATCAATTAAAATCTGTAAAACTATCAGTATAAGTACGTATATGTAGTATATGTAGCAGTTATAGGTGTACACGTAGAAATTTCTACCTAAAATAATAGGGGTGATTTGAATTTAATTGAATTTTATGGTATTAAATGGAACTACGTACCTCACATTTTGGAAATCATTTTTAGTACCTTTACTGGCTTCACCGTCATTATTTTGCTCTTGCTCTCATCTATGTGATTTTCATGTGACAGAAATCAACTTGCTTCACTTGTGTTTTTCTATTGCATTCTCATAAATCAAATGGGACGTCCATCATCTTATCGATTGAATGGAGAGCCTGTGCCAAGTGATTACAAACCTACAGGTGGCTGGGCCAAAGGAAAAGACCTTCGAAAGATTGCACGTTGGCTTGTAGATCACTTTCGTCAAAATCCACATCTCCTTGAAAGCTTCAAAGCATCTGACCTCTGGAATCGTACAGAGGAGGTTCAACGCGTTGAGCCAAAACGATTCAGCAGATTTGCTTGTGACTGTGCTGTTGAAGCAAGAGCAACAACTCCTCAAAGCGAGAAGCTTCCTGAAATTGAATTTGACAGCTCCTCTAGTTCTACCGTCAGTGATTTAGAACCAATTCCAGCTGCAACACAAGTTGAGTCTACTCCAAAACCTTCCATTGACAAGAGGCAAGCTTCCACACAGCTGGTGAATGACAAAGACAGTTCTAATATGAGTACGAGCAAAACAGTTACACCTCGCATTTGGACGTTCCGCCGTTGGTGGAATAATAGGCAGTATCTAATTTACTTGATTGACAAGCCACACGGAATGGCAGTTAATTGGAAGGATGTGAAAATTGTTGTTAACAATGATGAACGATGCATTGATGTTACTTACACCACCGCACCTCATGTTATCGACCCAAGTCTCATGCTCAGCAGTGGACTCTGGTATACTGATGGTCCGGGCGGCCCTGAGAAGGTTTATTTTGGCCCTGAGGAACAATGTGTACAGGAAATGAAAAGGGAAGGCATCAAACAAAATGGGCGTTTTGATGCATTTGGCCCAGTTCGAACAGAGACATTCAGGTTGAAGACGCCATTCAAATGCCATCTTGCTGTTGCCCCTTACAAAGTCAAAGATAGAGTTCACCAAGGAAAAGAAGTCTGGAAATCCATTTGCAATCACTTCCAGAAACTACACATTAGTGTTGTCGAGGATACTGGTGAACCCTTCGAAAATCTGTCGGCTGAAAACCTTATGAAGACAATGAATAACTATGCCGGCGATGACTTCGAGTTCTTGGGAGTTGTTCCGTAAGTTTTCTTTCTGATTTTTTGCATTTTAATGCCTTTTGAAAAAGCTAATTTGCTGCTAAATTTTCAATTGAAAAATGCAAGTCAAAGTTCCAGCAGACCCGACCCTGTATTGTCAGCAAATGTTCATTCGGGGCGTCAGAATGCCGGTCCCCGCGTGGTACCATCGTCTTCAGCTGCTGTGTCTTCAAACTTGCACCAGAAGAAAAAAGCATCCAAAAAGATGCCCCCGCCTCCAACCCAAGCTCAGCGCCAACACACACCCCTTGACCCTACCCAGCTCTACACCATGCGCAATGCACATGTTTCCCAACCTTCAGCGGGCAAGTACACAGGAGTGAGGCCCAAACTCCCTCCTAAGAAGACTTGGATGAGTGGTGCTGCACATGGTGCAAAAAAGGCGGCGTCTGACAACAATGCTAACGCCGGCCCTCCTCGGTTTGTGTCAGTGCCACCTCCGCCACCACCCAGGAAGCAGGATCTCCACGTCAATGCTACTGAGTCCTACAATCCTAATCTTCACCAGGCAATTGTAGCATCCTACAATGCAAATGATGATGTCGCGGATCCAGAGCACCGTCACAGCACCCAGGTGCCTCCCTTGCGTGGTGGGACATCTGCCGGATCATCTGCACTTGATGCATTGGCAGTTCTTGCAGCTGGAGTTGCCCCAGTTGGGACCGAAAATGACGATGTTAGTTATCTCACTGGAATAGCAAGTGAGTTCGAGGGATTTCACACCCCTCGTAGCGAGGGCTTTGCTTTGCAACATGTAAGTGTGCAGGATTTGATTAACGACATGAATTCACAAATGTCGATTGAACCTGATCGTACGAACCATCGCGTCCGCATGGCAAAACACAAAGGTGGCCAAGTCGAAGGAGAGAGCGAAAGCAAGAAATCAAGACGCTATGAAGACGTCACAGACAACACCACTCTCTGATGCAATCAATGAGTTGGGAGTGTCAATTGAAGAGTTGGAAGAAACGGAACTCGAGATGAAAGGAGATCTTGCAGATTTATATTCGCATTTTGCAAGTTTGTGAACTGGTTTAGGATTTGTTTGTTTAAAATTTATTTGTGCAGTTTGGGCTAGTTTTTAAAAGAAAAATAAGTTGGGATATCATTGATGTTTCTTACAGTTTTTGGTCTAAACATTCCTTTTATCAAGGGACCCTATTTAGAATTAGTGCAAGCTACTTTTCTATTGCATTTTTTTGAGATCGATTTCTCATCACACAAATTGAAACTTGCATTAGCTCCAATGCATGGCCCTTCTTAACCTCCTCCAGTCAAAACATCATCTTAAAGGATCTCCAAATCCGCATAAGTCTCCATCTCGTCCATCTTCCCGATGGCAAACATCAGCTCCTCGAAAGTCATGTCTTCAAGTTTGTGCTCAGGGTAGAGTCTGGCATACTCTCCCATGGTCGAGCAACGAGGTTCATGGTAGGACACCGCAAATCCTCTCGACTCAAAGAACTTCTCCGCAAACTTGTAGTTCTTGCGGCTCTCAAGGAAGCGGTACTCTTTGGAGGGAACTCCAACTTTCTGCACGCAGTGCAAAATCAAAGAGCGCTCGCCTTCCGCCTGCCTGATTGCGGACATGATGTTGGTTGCAACTTTGTCAAGCACCAATTGCTCAACCCTTTCGCGCTCAGCTTCAGCGGCTTCGCGGCGCTCACGGAAAAGAAGCAGAAGGGCTGGGTCAGGGCGCGGGTAGAGCTCATAGGCCGCTGATAGGTTGGGGTTGGGCGAGTGATTTCCACCGCCAAATGCAAAGGAGTTTTTGTTGGATTTGTGGTCGTCTGCCATTTTGCTCAAATAATGTTCAGCCAAATGTGTCAAGCCAAAATTATGAGACTAAATTTTCAGTCCAGTCTGAACTGCTAATTGTGGCGAAACACACATCGAGCAAAAAAGCAAGAAAGTCATGACATGATTGCATTTTTGCAAGCAGTCTTGTTTCACTACACATGAATTGTTTTGTATTTTTTTGCAATTCAACGTGTCATGTGCATTCAACCTTACCCTTAATTCTTTATGTTATGTATTGAATTTAAAGCGTTAGCACTCGCCAATCTCAACAGTTGCATTTGAACACGCCCGACACACATACAAGACTCGATTCATTTTTTTTACCATTTCTTTTTTCCTTGACTGCTGGTTGGACTTGTACGCTCCCGAGCAAGTGTGGAGAGGGAATTCCAAGCTTTTTGTTCTACAAAGCTTTCAAGTCACACATTTTTCTCCACATCAACATGACAAAGAGCTGCAACAAAGAAGCGAGCGTTGTGGCCAATGGTGGCATGCCACCGCAAACAATGCCGTCTAACAATTCATTTGGCTCTGCGACTGCGTCTGACACAACGCATTGCAATTTCGAACATCCAACCAAAAAAGAAATCGGAGAATTTTCAAGCAAGTCAAATCTCTTTTTTTTGCCAGCGAAAGCAAAGGAAGCTCCCAACAGCTACAAAATGATAAAAGAATTGAAAGACCAGTCAACTGTCATTGTCATCCAAAAAAACAATTGGAACCATACGCACTGCGAGCTACGCTGGCTTGAGAAAATGATTCACATGCCTTTTGCAAAGCATTTCTTCGGCTTGCAAGGTATGACTGTGACCCATTTTGAGACCAAGGGCGTGAGCAGGAGTGAGTGGGAGACAGTCTACCCAGAATCCAATCTCGAGCCAGACTCATTTGAGGAGTACATCGAAGCAGAAGGACTTTCGAATGTGATGAAGGATTGGGAAATTGCTGTGTTGGATTCTGACTAGTGCTTTTGTTTTGACAGTACCAGGCTCTCTGCTAGCTTTTAAAAGATAAAAAAGTAGACTGTTTAATTCAACCAAATACACGTTCTATTTCATTAACTATTTCAACTAAGTTTTGCCACAAAATTCCCTTTTTCACAATGAAAACTAAAGTAAAAATTTAGCGTTGAAACGTCAACAAATTATTGCGCACCGCCTGAAAAACAGTGTCCAAATTGCCGGAATTGAGCATCCACTCAAGCGGAAGGAGCTCGCAGTAGTCAACCTGGAAGAGCGGCTCCCCATGGGCAATGGAGAGCTGAACAAGTGTGGCGCAAGCCCGGAATGCATCACCGTGCTTAGAAACCCTCTGGCGAAATGGGCACGCCAAAATCTTGAAATTTTTAAGCCTCTGGTTTACAGTCTCGTGGCGTCCTCTGATGACTCGAGATTGATTTTTTTCGTACAGTGTTTGGTTATAAGGGGTGGAGATTTTGTCTTCACCCCGGTAGCCTTTGTCAGCGTGGACCATTTCGCTCTCATCCAATTCATCAATCAGTGCATTTCTGAACACCTTGAGGTCGTTCCATCCTCCGCACGGAAAAGGGCCGTTGATCCAAACAATATCGCCTGTGTTAATGTTTAGTGCCACTTCATACTTCAAACCAGGCCCTCTAAATTTTACAGAGTACCATTTTGAGGAGAAAGGGCTTGGCTCCTGAATCATGCAATCCGTGCAGTCAACTGACATCTTAATGATGTTGCCAGTATCGCCAAGGTACCTATTGGCGAGATCGATCTGCAAATTTTTGTGAGGTGAAGGAAGTTTTAGGTGAATTATTATAAAAATGAAAGCCATTTCATCTTACCACTGCATCGGAATAACTTGATATTCCTGCAATGAAACGCCATGCCCAAGTGCGAAATGTCTTTTCGCAGACAGACACAATGGCTGCCAACACGTTCTCCGTGGCATACACTTTCAGAAGCATCAGTGCCCACAGTAGATGGAAAGGCTGAGACTTTGGGTGGATGTTTTGTGTAGGCTCCATAATTTTCCACAGATCGGCACAAACAATTGCACTGGCGCCAAACCATGCCTTCCATTTGCGGCTTTCAATGCCAAATTCGCTGTCAACACGCATAATCTGCCCACCCTCCCTTTCAAACATATTAGCATCAACCTCACTCATGGTGGTAACAGATTTTTGCAATTGATTATATTTGTGTTGGTGCTGATGAGTATGCCAAGATAAAGCAGTTCAAATTATGAGAGCCATGTGATGTGAGTGTAGCAGGTAGCAGGGTGAGTGATTTTCCAGTGAACAAAGTGTGGCTGCGTCTCACATTTTCAGAATGATTTTCACCTCCAAAGGTATGTCACGTAGGTATATATACGACAAAAGTAGGACAATATTGGCACATATTTGTTGCTTTCAGTGTTCTTTGGGATGACAAGTTTGTTGATGACAAAATTTGAATCTAATAAAAATAAAACCACTTCATGTTTCACAAGGAGGTTGGACAGCAGTAATATTGTTGCATCAATTGTATGACCATCAATGATGACATTACTTGTTGCTTGACCCTACATCGACTTGCCCCTAACCATACCCCTAATCCAACATGTTAAGAGCTGTCTTAGCTCATGCGTATAAAAGAAATAAAAGAATTATGTGTGTGGTCCAATGGATGTCCATCCTACGGGTTGTAGGTGGTCCAAAGGACCACAAGATTTTTTGTGTGGTCCAATGGACCATGAGATTTTTTGTGTGGTCCAATGGACTACAAGATACTGTGTGTGGTCTAATCTGGTTCAATGAACCTCTAGCCAGTGAGTAGTGGGTGGTTCAATGCTGCTCAATAGACCACCAGATACTAGCAGAAGGCTTGTGTGGTCCAATGGACGACCAGGATGATGCTGTTAGACCTGACTTATTTTGGGTGGGATGAGGTACCATTTTGAGGGCAATGACAACAACACATATTTTTTGTGTGTTCCATTAGGCCACAGGATTTTTGTGTGGTCTAATGGACCACACAAAAAGAAATTGTGTAATCTATTAGACCGCACACATTTTTTGGTGTGTTCCAATGGTTTCTGGTGGCCTCTTAGACCACGAAAACTTGGCTGATGAAAATTTTGTGCAGCATAGATAAGTAAGTAGTACTACCATAGTGGTGGTTGCTCTGAGTGTACTTAGACCACGAAAAGTTTATAGTGGTTTCTGGTGGTCTCTTAGACCACCAAAACTTGGCTGATGAAAATTTTGTGCAGCATAGATAAGTAAGTAGTACTACCAT
>JALLOT010010229.1:0-11791 GCA_036939595.1 Thalassiosira livingstoniorum
CTTTAAAACACGTAGATAATCGGTTCCGGAGGCTTTTCTACGAGTTTTGGGAATGATCCGGATTAAACCCGATCGACGGATTGAAAAAATCAATCCGAAAAAACCTGTTAAAGGAATTTTTTCTTTTTCCGATGCATAGAATCCTAACATTAAGGGCTACATGCAGCTGGATGTATGCACCATGAGTTACATAAGTACTTGAGTATGTGTGTGCCATTGCATGGAGTACTTCTTACTTACCTAGGAAAGTAGGCTGGAACCTGAAACTAGAAAAAGAATATAAATAACAAAAAATTATGCATTGGATATGAAGCATGATCTACTCAAATGGATATCATACTATGGTATGTCATCCTCCCCTTTATTTCTGTATTCTGTACATTCTGCTCTTGTTCAGTGCTTTGGTGGGATTCCTCTGCAAGAAGCTCCACCACAATGGTTTTCAATTCCCCCAAGGATTTAATTTATACTAACTAACACTTAAATTTCCATCAGCAACTCCTGGTATAAATTATGTTCATATGCTGTTTTATATAGACACAGCATTGCTAAAGCTAAAACATCTTCAAAAATATGAGAATTTACAAATGTGGCGCCTAGGTTTCACAAATGTGAACTTAAAACATCAAAAAGGTTCATATTTCTGAACCTTTTCATATCTTAATCCCACTGTAGAATTGATTTGATTGATGTTAAAGGTGAATTCACTACCTCAAACACTCACCTGCCAAGTGGTTTCCATGTTTAAGAGCCAATCATTTACTTTGTTGTACTAGTGCTATATCACATTAAAATTTGAAAATAAAAAACTCGTTATTTGTAGTGCAATGTAAATTGTTTTTGCATCTTAATCAATTACTGTACTTCCCTCACCTAGAAGTGGTTAGCAAGTCACTCTTGTGGCAATTGGCCAGCAAACATGGAACCTTCCAATTCATTGGTGTGTGTTGTACAAGTTGAGCTAGATTTAGATAGGCCCCTAAAACCTACCTAAACCTACAGTACATAGTACCATAAAAACATTGATGATGATGCTTCTGCTGACATTGTCTTGACACAGTGTTGTTTGTTTGAAACACCTCACTAAATTTTTGAATCTAGTTACAATGGATACAACAGCAAGCTGTGTAGGTCAGTGTAGTTAATATATTTTAGCTTGTTGTTAGAGCTAAAGAATCAACATTAACAAGGAACAATGGGGCAACAAATTGTTGCAGTTGGCATCTTGTCAATCTTGTAACTGCAACAAAAAGTGGATGGAAATGGTGGAAATGTCAATTTCTGCTGAAGCCAACCATTTTGCCTCATTGGTATCAATGTTGGTGGTGTTGGTGATTCCATAGAGCAACATTTAGGATATTGAATCAACCCAGATCCACCAATTTTTGATGTTTTTGGTGATGCCATTGTCAACAAAAAAAGTGTGTTGTTTGGTGTCTGGTAACTTGTTACCACGTGACCAAAAAACAATGTGGCCAGTGCAAACAAGCCACTAGATAAGCAAACAAAAAACCACCTTGTAATTTTTTAAGAATAGAAGGAAATACAAGTGAAAGCCATGGTGTAGTGGCAGCATTTTGATGTAATCAAAACACTAGTGCACCAGCTAGGTGGTTGAATTCCTAGTTTATTTGATATGGCTCACTTAATTCCTATGCAGAAGTTTTGAAAACCCTGAGCAGTATTTTTTGCATACAAGGCTTTACCAGGGAACATGAAGTGAGAAAAAAGGTTCAACGGTGAGATTCAAAGGTTCATGCATGTGAACCATTCTACCAATTTTACACAATCTACATTGAAATGCTTTTTACGTTCATGCACATATGCATCTAAAAAATGGTGTAAAATTGAAAAACTCATTGTTTTAGACAAATTATAAGCTGAAGCTAGAGAGATCATTGTTGATCTTCAACATACAAACTGATATTTGTAAATAGATTTTAAGTATGGAGAATAAGATTTTGTGTGAAATTGTTATCTGCTTTGTCTTTATCAGGAGAAAATTACTTTTTAAAAGGACTGTTTTTTGTTCATATTTGTAAATATACCC
The DNA here is from genome assembly GCA_036939595.1 of Thalassiosira livingstoniorum. NCBI lineage: Eukaryota > Bacillariophyta > Thalassiosirophyceae > Thalassiosirales > Thalassiosiraceae > Thalassiosira > Thalassiosira livingstoniorum. The sequence goes on from JALLOT010010229.1 coordinate 2,051, forward strand.
TTAGGACAGACATCAACTGGGACATGCAACCACTACTGCAAATATCAATTGCATAATAGATGCATCTAATACAAATGCTGGTATATGATGTCCATGGCCACAGCTCTAAGGGGCTGCTTCTTTATTGGTCATCAATCTATTCTTAAATCAGCATTTCAAGAAAACAAGTCTGGTACAGGATGAAATTCAAGTGAATGGTACACCTTCCAACACAATATCAGATCTGTATAGTGCCTGAGGAGCTTCAAATTCAAACCTCTGCATCAAGACAAAATAATTCAAAATTTCAACTATCCCATAACTCATGAGACAGCCATTGACACAAAAAAATATTAGAGTTAATAGTAGTGTGGAACCTGAAGATCTTTTTCTTTGTAACCACGAGAACTTCTTTATGATGACATCACCAATTTAAAAAAGATTGTGGTGCTACAATCTCTAACACAACCCTCTGCTTTGGATCCATTGTAGATACCTCTAAAAACTAAAAACAGGCTACTCACTAAACCAGCAAAACACTTGATATGAATTAATATCATTATGTCTCTGTGTAAAATTTTTTATTAAAAAAAAACATTCCCAGCTAAAGACTTGTTGAGTGCCACTGCCTTCTCCAAATCACATTGAAAAATGTAGATATTGTATATACTTTTTGTTTTTGTGTTTTGTAGTCTAACTCAGAGCTGTTAACAGGATCACACATTGGTAATGAACAGGAAAGTCTGTATTACAATTTAGACTTAATGTAGTTTGTAGCTCTCACCTTGCCAAAATGGGCTCACTAACTGTAGCTAAATACTATTATTAGATAATTTATTTAATTAAAAATGAAATAAACTCACAAAATGTTCTTTTTTGCAATGATTGGTTGTTTTGTAAATATTCCATTTTGTTTCTGATGAAAATTTTTGTCATGAATTCATTCAAATGGCAAAAACACATACTAGTAATTTCACATTTATATATGTAATGTAATAGCAATCAAAATGAACACCAGATTAATAAATATTCAACATCAAATTCATGTACTGTGTTCAAGTTTTGTACATTAAGCATTTTCCCCATCACTTTTGTTTACAGTACACAATGAAATACCATGGTGTCATTGTAATTATAATTTTTGCTATTGAATTTTTGATTGAGAATAAAATATTTTTGTGTTTTTAACAGGGGTCCTTTTGATTTCAAATGATTTCACATTTTCATCTTTTTTGACAGTTTTAACATACCTATGGGCCTATTTTGGTAGGAGATGCTGTGTTGGGGCTTTTTGGTTCCAGCTGGAACTTTGGGGTCTTTTTTCATTGAATTCATGCACAAATTTTGCTTTCTAATGTTCTCAGCCCCCAATTTTGACCATTTTTTTAGTTTTCAACTACATTATGTTAAATCTTATCCATCACTTTTGCAGTAGATGGAGCAGGTTAAAAATTGAACTATTCAGTTTCTCTTGTCAAAACATGCTTCAAATAGTTATTGATGTTCTGATGAGAGCAATTTTACTGCATGCAAATCACTCAGAGAAACCCCTGCAAAATGCCACCACAGTCATTTTTTGAGATGATGGCACCATTGAAAAGACCACCACGGCAATTGCCGCTGATCCATCAAAACAACAATACGCACCCCCTCCCCTCCAATAATGAGAGAGTGAATGCCAAAGGTAAGCAGTTTAATCACTCTATGTTGTATTTTTTTATGCTCTTAATAGCTTTTAACTGACAGGCAATTCTTGTTTTCTGCCATTTGAAGTTGCAACATTTTTATCTCTCCTTCTCTCCCACCTCCAACATGTATCCCTCTACACCCTGAATTTTAGGTCTAATTTAGGTACTATAGTAGTTCCTAAAATCACAATTTTACTAGTAGTTGTTAGCAAAAATAAAAATTCTATTTTGTATGAAAAAATATGTTGCACTCAATTTCATTTAAAACCACCTGGGGATATTTTAGTTTATACATTAAATTTGATTACTAGGGAATTATAATGTGGCTGAGCATTATAGTTAAGCCACAAAATGCATTATTCTAGTGTTGTTGCATGCAATTTTTGTAACAACAATAAAATGCTAATTGAACATTAGAATAGAGGTTCTTTTGCTAATTTTTTGCCATGATAAGTTTAAATATATTATTGTTGGNAACCACCATCAATGGTGGGGTCTTCGTCTTTGTCGACGGCGTCGTCATCGTCGTCGTTGTCTTTGACGATGGCGACGCGGTCATCTATGATAATTTTGTTAGCCATGGCTTCCGACGGCTCTGTCGGAAGCCATGGCTGCCTATTTATGACACGCCAATCAACTTAGCCAACGAGGCTATCCCAGGAGGAGGCACTGCAAGGAGCCGAGGCCATTGCCATCGTCGCCTGCGAATGCGCTGCGATCGCAGCCGCCTGATGGCGAATATGCTGCAATCGCAGCGCCTCGGCACGGCGTTCCCCCTTTCCCTTTTGTCTTCATTACTCACCTTCATTCCGCCTCAAAGCATTGATAAATGGCCTTTTTGGAGTCGTCGGCCGAGCGTGCCATTGTCGATGTAATTGGAAGTTGGCGGTTGGCGGGCGTGTGAGTGATGACGTAGGTATATACTAATTCCACAGTAGATTTTTAAAAAAAAATTGCCAACAACAAATCCACATGCGCCACCAATTGATTTGCTGACGCCGTTGCCAGAAGGTGCCTCACACAGCACTTAATTACAAACTGGTCTTTAAAGTCTGTGCCAGAGCACCTTCACGCGCTGTTGTCTTATATCATCAAGAGTCAACAGCGCGTGGTTTACAGTTGCTGCGCGCATTATTAAGCGCTAAAACTTAGTTTATGACAAGCACATAGCGCTTAAGTACTGTGTGACAGTTCCTAGGGTGTAGAGGGATAACTTTTAATACCATGAAAAAAACTCTGCATATTCATTATTGGAGCCATAACAGATTAGATATCAAAGAGATAAAGAAAAGACAGAATATCAACAATTTAATAGTCTTTCAATTTTTGGTGTAAGATGAAAAATATTGGTGCATTTCCAATAACAGGGGTAAGATATGACTTCATTTGAAAAATTGAAAATAAAAAGGCATCAATATTTTTTCTTCTGGATAAAAACTAAACAAAATTGAAGTTCAGAATTCAGAATGTGGTTTTGATTTATCAAAAGATACAGAAAGTGAACTTGCGTTATTGTTGATCAAATATCAAATTTTATTAATTTTTAAAATAACAATATTATCCCTGTTTCAAACATGCATACATATAATGAAAACTTGAAAATCTTAATAGGATCTTATATATGGGGGATTAGATGACTTATTAGAAAAAATTCTTTGCTTTCCATCATAGACCAACCATTTGATCATTGATTAGGGAGGTTTTGAAGCATATAATGCACTTCACTCATTAGATAAAGTCCCATCATCAACTCTGCTGCCAATGAAAAATGAATGTACAATTCAGCATCTTATAAATACAAAAAAAATTCCTTAACAAATCCTATGACATCAATGAAAATATAAAACATTTACAACATGTTCTACAATGCCATGGAAAAATTTCTTACATCTACAACATTCAAAATTGTATTTTTTTTGATAAATTTGAAACAAAAACTTTATTTTTGATTTTTCATTAAGGGCACAAGGATCTTTATCAATATTTTCATGCAGTTGTGGGATATCCCTAGCAGTTCAATCTAGTTAGCACCTGCTCTTACAAAAAAGTACCACCTTATTGTCAGGTTCTGGCAACAATCAATTTTTACCAGAGATTAAAAAAAACTTGAATAGTGTCTTGTAGGCCAACAATCAAAAACCAGTTCTCAATGTAGACCATACTATTTTTCAAACTATTACCCAGCTCCATTTCACAAATAAGTAACTGGATTTTATCGAACCAATGAAAAGAGAAAAAACTTAAAAATTCTTGATACAAAATACCCCAAATATCAAATTTTAGCATTTGGCCCATATTAGCTACATTTCAAAGAACTAAAATGTCTGACTTATCATTGGTGTCTGCACCAGAAATTATATTGCCACAAACTCACATCTTTGGCTGATGATTGAGTTTCTATACTCAAAGTTTTACTGTGATCACTTTTTTCATGGCAACATGCCAAAAGGGACCCCAGATGTTAGCTTGGTATACTGTCACAATCTGTGAAAGCAGTGGAGAAAAAATGGACATTGCACAGTGCTTGAGAGGGGGAGGGGGAAGAGAAAAATCAAAGTTGATGATCATTGCTGCAATTTTCAGTTGTTGGTGGCTGTTTAAAAGCACAATAATATTAAGCACAATGAATTCCTTTTACACTAAATAATACATCATAGAGATATTGTTCACACAACATCTTTCTATGTCTTGACGTCACCAATAATAAATTGAAAAAGAAATCTAACAGCAAGCTACCACAAGTATGTTAGATTGGACGGTTGATAAGTAGAGTGGGCGGTGGGAACGGACTTTCACTCTCTTTTGTTCCATTATCCATCCATCCACGTAAGTACACGTACAGTAGGTAGAGGATTAGTTTGTATGGTACCTTATTAGTATTTTTTTGCATGGGGTACATACATACTTACAATACTATATCATACGAGTACAATAGTATTGAATGTACCATACCTGATAATATCAGGAAGGTACAATACTGTTGTACTCCTAAGGTACAATATTTACCTACCTACCTACTACCTACCTACTCGTACTTACTTACTCGTATTAGTAACTACTATTCGCACAATGATAGTAGATTGAATGAACTGATTGAACTGACTTTTTTTCCAACAATTGGGCCATTGCATTGGTACAATACAATACCTACTTCATCATCCGGGAAGCACAAACAATATGGTACTTATCATTGAGGTTGCATTAATCATTGACAGTTTTTTGCATCCACTCTAGTACAAAACAACTCAAAAGATTGTGCAACATGGCCATTACTCGCTACAGTAACTCCGTCACGAAACCTCAACCGGAAAGGTCTGAATTTGTCCATTCTCGCCTGGGGGACTCATCAAAAGTTGCACATCTAATAGGAAAATTGCAGCAGGAGTGCTGGGATGGCTACGTTGCGACTGGTGAGTTTCAATCACTATTATTTGTGATGGCTCTTTTTTGTGTCAATTGATCACTGGCACAAAACTTCACTACTCGTTTCACACCTCGAATAACGTCCACCCCTTATCTCGTTTCACCCTTCCAGGACGAGGATGCCACACCCTCTTCCAACTAATCGATACTGACTCCTCTGGATCCATCACCTGGTCCGAAATCCGTTTTTTTCTCGAAAATGTCCGTCAATCTGATATCAACCCCTCTGCACGCGAGAAAGTTCTCAATGCCGCGGCTGACCATACCATCACTTTTCCTGAGTTCCAAACCTGGTTGATTGGTGCCACCAAACTAGATACTGGCTTTAGAAATACGGTTTTGGCGAAAAATTATCAAGCGAGCCTTGGATTGGCCAAAGTACTGAAGGCCGATGAGGTGGAATATAGCTGGAATAAGCATACTATGAGTCAGAATTTGAGGAGGATGCAGTATGCTGTAAGGGGAGAGGTCGTATTGAGAGCGGATGCTTGTGAGTTTTAATTCAATTGTTTCGTATTTTGGGTGAATTTTTCTCGCGAACATTGCTTATACCTCACAATGAATTTATCTCCAACCTTGCTTAATATTCATGACTTTTATCCTTTAAAGTGGCAAAAGAAGGAAAAAAAATCATCTACACAAACATCGGAAATCCCCATGCAGTAGGCCAAAAACCCATCACCTACTACCGGCAAGTACTGGCCCTCTGCGACCTCCCTGCATCTTGTGGCGTCGATAATCCTCAAATTTGCGCTGCCTTTCCATCCGATGTCGTCCAACGCGCACGCGATATGAGAGAAGCCATTGGACCCGCCGGTACAGGAGCCTACTCTAACTCCCAGGGCATTGGTCGTTTTCGCAACGATGTTGCTGAATTCATCACTGAGAGGGATGGGCATGTGTGTTTGCCCAGCAATATATTTCTCACTAACGGAGTCGTTTGGGTGCAAGGCAGGTTGGGTATTTTCTCGATGAAGAGAAGGGTTGGGCCATTACGGAAGAGGAGTTGGAGAAACGGAGGACCAATGCAATTGAGAGGGATGGGTTGGACATTCGTGCGTTCACTTTGATCAACCCAGGGAACCCAACTGGGCAGGTTTTAAGTAGGAAGGATTTAGAGACTATTTGCAAATTTTGCGCCAAGCACAATATTGTACTTTTGGCTGATGAAGTTTATCAGAGAAATATTTATGACGAGAACAAAGAGTTCATTTCGGCGAAAAAAGTTGTGGTTGAGACATCTGGATGTGAGAGCCTGCAACTTGTGAGCTTCCATTCTGCTTCGAAGGGTTTGATTGGGGAATGTGGAAGAAGGGGCGGATATATGGAGTTGCATAACATTGATCCTTTTGTTCAAACCCAGGTTTACAAACTGGCTTCGTCGGGATTGTGCGCCGGAATTGCTGGGCAGATGATGATTAGTCTTATGGTCAAGCCTCCTTTGCCAGGTGAGGAGAGTTATGATCTCTTTGTTCAGGAAGAGACTGATATTTTGGAGAGTTTGAAGCGCAGGGCGTTGTCTTTGGTAAAAGGACTGAATGAGATTGAAGGGATTACTTGTACCCCTGCAGAGGGTGCGATGTATGCATTCCCTAGTGTGGAGCTACCTGTGAAAGCAGTGGAGGATGCTGCTGGTAAGTTATCTCTGGATGTTCACTCCCAATTTATTTTTAAATGGTGATTTATTGATAAGAATGAATGCTCCCTACATTTTCTACACATTATCCGAAGCACATGAGCAGTCACCAGACACACTCTATGCCCTTTCATTGTTGGAAGAAACAGGAATATGTGTTGTTCCTGCAAGTGGGTTTGGTCAGAAAGAAGGAAGGTATGGATTCAGGACTACATTCTTACCCCCCGAGGATGAGTTGAATGAAGCAATTGTTGAATTTAAAAGGCATCATGAATTGTTTTGCAAAAAGTATGCTTAATTTTGTTTAATCATTTTGCAATAACTGACGAGAAAAGGAATGTATTTGTGACGATTTACTTTTATTGATTTTTGAGAAGACACATAAAATGTTATTTTAAGAAAAAAATGTTGAATTTTGACTCATTTGTTAAAATGTTCAATGTTACAGTGAATAGCTTGCTTCTTAAAATAATCCAGTGTGTGCTACTACAGTAAGTAGAATATTTTCCACATCACTTTACATTAGTATTTGACTACCAAGTGAATTTGGCCGATTGACTACTCTGATTTCAAATTTAAGTAATCTGTAGTAGCGGAGGAAAATTTGTCGTTAAAAAGTTTAGAACATGCAATATAAGGAAGGTAAGAAGAACATGGATAATGGGAGTCTTTTGTTTTAACACAATGGCGTTGATGCTTATCAAATTACTACTTTGAATTATTTAGAGGAATTATGAGCTAATTTACCTGTTCAAAGGGGTTGTTGTATTTTAAAAACAGCTATAAACCCCTAAAGGTATCCATACTTAAAATGTAGAGCACAACCTGAGTGTTTTTAACAACCACTGATTCCTGTAGACGATTTTACATTTTTAGGCACTTATTTGGCTGTTTTGATCTGTGGCAGTTAATACCTCTAAATAATTATCACAGTATTTTATGACTGTAGCTTTTTATCCAGGCTATCTCTTTCAAAGTATTTTCTGTAAAAAATGTCCTGCAAAATTTGTCCCAGGTTGTCCCATTCTGCAGTTTTGCCCCCTAAAGCAAATATTTATACTATTCTCTTGTAGTAATAATAGTTTTTCAGGGGGCAAAAAGGAAGGTACATAACACCTCATTGCCTTGACCTGGAACAAAATATTGGTAAGCATGCAGCAATTAAAATACTCAACCTTTTCAAATAAATAATACTAGTAAAAAATAGGAGTAACCAAATAATCATACTCAAGAGTTGACTGAAATAGTACTACTGTCTGTCTATCCATTACCCAATAGAAGGTAGAGAGTACTACAAAGGCAGATATGCTTTCATTGAACTCATGTAACTTCTGAGCATAACGATTATCTGTTCAAGTGGCATCAAGGAGTGTTTGAATTAATAATAATCGTGGAACCCATATGACTCATAAGTATTTACATCCATAAAACACTACACAAATAGTGAGTTCATTTTTGAGATGATCCTAGAGGGATCCAATCAATTGGGTTGATGGTCGGGGGAGGTCCATAACTTTCATTTTAGTGTGTGCTACTATGGATGAGGCTCCTAAACTATTGGGTGCATGCTTTATTACCATTATCTATATCAGACTCCAAATCTGTGTTTCTACTTACAACCATCATAAGAACTCACCCCTCATAGTTTTTGTACAAGGCAGCCATATTTCACCATTTGAAATGTGAAAGACTGTAGCTGCTGCATAGAAGTACAATAGTACTTAAATACTTAGGTGTACTTAGTAATCCTGAGTAGGAGTAGCAAGTATTGTAAATAGAATGTAAGGTACAAGGGGAAATTGTTTTTTCCAGTTGAGTTGGCCTTTTCCACTTGTCTTTTGCCCCTGTACCCTCCATGTGCAATTCTGGTATTTTTCTACACAGGTCAAGGCTTCAAGTGACTCATTTTGAAAATGTGGTAGTCTAGTGTGACTGCTAATTCATGTCACATCAAGATGTAGTACCAGAAGAATTTATGTTTATATGTAGACTAACACACTTGTTCCAAACATTCCAAAATATCTCGGGACTTTTTTGGAAACCAAAAAAATGTGATGCTCTAGCATGCTGAGTTGATTATCAAAAATCATTTTTGATGGGAGATGAACAAGGAGCCATCAAAACTATTATTTTTCAAGTCTTGTAAGTAAACTTATGCCTGACCCATCTGTAACTAGTCAATTCTTTTTTTGTAGAATTATGTTCTTTTCTAACATGTTATCAATAAAATATTATCACTTTGGAATATTTCATTTATTTAGAAGTTGATTGTACAGACCAGTGAGAAACAACTGTTGCAAAAAACATCACCATGGTGAACACCAAAGCAGAGAAAGCCTTGGAAATTGCCCAAGAAATGGAGAAGGATGGACAATTTTCCCTAAAAGCTGTCACAAAGGCCATAGAAGAGGAATGTGTGAATGCTAGAGATAAAAATCCAAAAAAGAAAGTGCCTTGTGACATGGTTTCTAGGTTGATTGTTAAACACAAGTCTCAGTTTAAAATTCTATCTTGTGTAATGGTACGCAATGCAATATTTTGGCTTGGAATATTTAAAGCTTGCCCAACTGGAACTTTGAGCAAAGGGAATGATGCCAGCACTATGTCAACTCTAACATGCCATCATGATACTGAAAAAGAAAGTGAGAGTGAAGATGAAAGCCAGACATTGAATGAGATTTCAAAAGAAAAACTACACCTGGTCATCCAAGAGGATCTACTAAGGGAACTAAGAGAGAGGTGAAAATAAAATTGGAATATTTGCACAATAATGTAGCAGCTGAGTATTTGGATCAAAAATTAAAATAGGAGAAAGGAAAAGACTCCCAGAGGGAACATTGGATATCATATTAAAGGAGAAAAGAAGGAACATGAATTATACAACATGGCAGTAAAGCATTTAAAAATTTACAATCATAAGACACCAGTAGAACAAGAGGCACCAGTCAACCTCATTCTTCTTCTTGCAGACATGAATGTACCTTTAAGCGCTGAAGAGGGATTGGTTGTTGCAAA
>JALLOT010010302.1:0-14589 GCA_036939595.1 Thalassiosira livingstoniorum
GAAGGCATTTGCGTGTTGGAGCTACAAACTATGGCTAAGAAGGTAGCCATATTCATGGTTTAGTATTTAGTACAAAGAACAATGTTTTTTTTATTTTGGGCATTTTCTGTGCTCATTTCTTGTGAAGCTGAAAAGAGCATTTGGTTCTTGGACATGGAAACCACCTACACCTTAATTGTTTGAGGTGGTGATGCCCTATTTAACATCCATTGGAACAGTTCTAGGTTGGGTCATAGAGATATGAATAGGTACACAAATGTGAACGTTGTAGGCCTCTGAGGTTCACATTTGTGACTCCAGACCAGACACCATCTTGAATGTACCTCTAAGCCTCACCAACTATCACAAGGTAGGAAGAATAGCCACCATAAGATTCCACAATGTAATTTATCTTTGGATCTATGTGCTTGTAATCAAAAGTAGAAGCCCAGATAAATCCAAAATCCCTGAAGAATTGCTGACCAGCCTGAGTTGCTCAAGCTGGGTCCTGTTGTGCAGCCTGCCTTTGAATCCAAGCTTGCTCCTTATGATCAATAAATCTGAAAGGGTACCATGTAAACTGATTAGGCAGTCCATCAGCATGTTGCTTCAGGACATCCAGCTGCCATTTGCTGCAGAAGCCAAGGCCGGAAGTCCAAAGTTCTGCCTCTAACTGCCTATCCTTTGCGGTTGCATGATGCCTCACCTTTGGTTGTGGTACACTGGGTGGTTGATCCAAAGTTTGTGCTGCTGTGTGGATGCAACAGTTGGTGTGTCTTAGGGATCTGTCAAGATTTGATGATCTACTGTGAAGTTGTCAGTGTCACAGTAGTAAAGTCCATCTTTGCATTGTAAGAGCAGTGACATGATCAAATTATCTTCTGTATCAAAGAACCATAAAGACCCACTGGTGTCATTGCATTGGTCATCCTGCTGCCATCTCTGAAGCATAGTGCTGCTATCAACAATGGCCTGAGGTGAAAATATTGTGTCATGTGCTGCTAGGTTTAAGAAGCAAGGTTGAAGGAACATTGGGACATCTTCCTGTAATAAGGGTAGAGGCCTTCTATGTGTACATAAACATTCCACACAAGACAAGGGACCATCATCTAACCCCAGACCTACTGAGAATAGAGTAATTGGCTGTAGGTGCAAAAAGAGGTGATGAAAAGGCGTGATACATACATTCAACCAAATAACTGGTGCAATTCCCTGAAGGAGCCACAACCCTAAAACATTTAAAATCATCTTCAATTCCAATGGCCCGGTAGCACCCTGTCACACAAATCACTGTGTCAAACCGTGCAAACACATCTTCTACATAATTATGTGTCAGTTTGTTGTCCTTCATTTCATGTGGGACATGGTCAGGGTCTAGGAAGTAATCCCCACCATATGTGGGGTTGGTCCAGATTGTATCAGCCAAGGAGGTGGGTGGGATACATCCTGAGGTCACCTGTACATGAAAATCCTCCAAGTCCATTATATTAGGCTTTGATGGGGGGGCATTTGCTGTACCTGCCTGGCCCATCAAACTGTTGGGCATGGATCAAGTCAATCTGATCCAACTGACGTCCTGGTGAACTCCTTGCTCCAAGACTCAATTGAAGACTCATCACTGGAGCTGTCATTGTTGCCATGTTCACATCACTGAAGGAGTGGGGGTAAGTCAGTGAATGACATGTCATCATCTGAGTCCAATACGCAATCCTCTGCCATTGCCATCAAAGTCAAAGAATTTTTGTTGTTATTGTTGTTAAGTAGTGTATAACTATGTGCCATAGTGGAGGATGTGCTGCCTGTATCCATTGTCATTGTTCGGAGTATTTTCTCTTTGTTCAAGGCAATGGGCTTTTCAGGAGCACAATTTGATGGTGTTGGGGTGGCACATGGAGGAGCTTGGACCAAAGGCAGTCACTCCATGGAAGTGTTGTCAGGCCAGAGAGTCCAATCTATTTCTTGTTCTATCTGGTCTGGGGAGAGCCCACTCTCTTCAACATATGCCATCAGCACCTGTTGAGGCTTCCGTTGGGGTTGCTCCAAAACATCTGCATGCTGTTGTTGACAACTGTCCTCCACACTTTCACACAGATCCAAATCAAATTCACTCTCAATGAACTGTTTCAACCACAGAGTCATAGGCAACTGGTCACATGTGTTAGCCTTGTGGCCTTTGGATTTTGGTCGTTGGTTGTCTGGCTTTCTGTGGCATGGGGGGAGGGCATGGTTGGTTTGAAGATCAAAATCTGGAAGACATGTTCAAAGGGTACGGGGATGAATATTTTGTCACCATAGCCAGAAAAACCTAAATGTGGGTGCCATGTCCATTGTCATAGTTCTCTGAAGCCTCCGCTATGATGGTGGAAGGTGTATGCTAAGACGTGGATGCATCCACCATCTTCACCCAAATCCAAGCGGGACAAGCTAAATCCACATCCATCATATAAGACCTCATCGTCTCGGTAATTCTGTCAGACAGACAATTGATGGTAAACATAGATGGGACACTGTCTCCATCAAAATCATCCCATTCAGAGTCAAGGCTCATTTGCAAGCTATACACCACAATGATATAGGTTAATTCATCAGTTGACAGCAAAAATATAGAGCTCTTCTCCTGCTGTGTAACAATTTGGCCTCTCTTTTGTAACAGGTAGAAACACAAGCTCATGGCCTTTGCAAACTGGTACATGACATCATAGGTGTCAAACCATTGTTGTTGGCAAATCTTCATGGTAAGGTGGAATGCAGGAACTGTTTTTGTGAGGAGTTACCACAGCAATCTGTATCTGTTGACATTGTCATTCTGGATATACACAATGCAAGCCTGTAGATCTGGATCCAATGGAGGTAGTAATGGAGTGAGGACATTGAATAAAGCCTCAGCCATAGACATATATTTTGAAGTGCCCATTTATGGGGGGCAGAGTCCAGTTTGTTTAAAGCATAGTTCCACAGGGTCAAAAGGTGTCAGTGCCATGTTATGATTCACAAGTTTAATTTGGAGGTACATGTAGAAATCCACCTCACTATCTTGGCCAGTGGATTGAAGAACTTCGAGTTTGGAAGGCTCATCAAACATTTTTAGCACTGGACCAGGGGGGTCTTTCTTATTCCATGTAGCCATGACAAAGTCATGGACCTGTATCATCTGTCCAAACACCTCCACATTATTGAAACCCACTGTTGTCAATGCCCTGTTGTCCAAATGGGGGACACCATCTACCCCCATATGATAAACATCCAGATCAATCAAACTTGGTGAGTAGAGATTGCCATGTTTGGTCCCCAGTGCATTATAAGGTATACCCTTTTTCCAATTTTCAGGCAGTGTTGCTTGGTGGAGAGGCAAGAGGCAAGTTGGTTGCTCCAGGAACTGAAATGCCATGGTTCTCACACAGTCTTTCCTTGGTTTGTCTTCAATCAGAACTGAGCATCCTCTTCATCCTGACATTTAAACTCCTCTCTCAAAGCATGTGTCCATCCATTAATTGTTGGATGTCAGCTGTCCTCCAGTTCCTCTAACGCTGTCTTACAAGGAGGGGTTTGCTGTGCCTGTTCAGGACTGGAACCAATAGATCTGGTGTCCGATGGTGGGGATTTGACCTGGTCCATTTGAGTGGAGTGTGCCAGTAAAAGATGTGTGTATTTCTTATCAATGGTTGTCAAGATATTTGAAATGGTCTCATCCACACCATCCTTGACCCTATCCTCACATTTCTCATCCCACACTGGAGCCCACTTTGCAGCCGTTGCACGTGAAACTTCCCCCAGGAGGAGCACCTGCACAGTGTACCGTATAAGTATAAGCTGTGCCAAGTCCTCCTGGAGTTAAGATTTAAGTGTCCCCAAAACTTCCAACCAATGATGTTCTCTCATTGGAGTGGGGAAGTGCATTTCCATATTCCAGAGCTGTCCCACTTACTCATCAGAGTCGTGGTCTCCAACACAGCCATTTGAGTCTTCAGCAGGTCATTCAAATCCTCATTCACATTTGTCCATGTTGCCTCCATAGACTAAAAAATAATACCATTTTCACATTGTTGTAATTTCTGTAAAATGGTATCAATAATATCATTCACTGTGTCCGAGTATTCATTGATCACTCCAGATCTGCAATGTATAGCATCCTCAACCTGCAAGTCCATGAACCTGTGAAAGTCCTGCTCTGTAGGCAAGTAGTCTACCAACAATGCCTCCACCTGGACTATTGCCTCTTTCATTTCAGACTAGAGTTTCTTAACTGTTCTTGCAGCCTTTTTTGTTTCCTGCCACATAGCCATGATTAACATTTGCTGGGACTCCACTCACAACTCTTTGGATTTCTCACTATCATCAGTTTTTCACAAGCATCATTGTATCTTGACTCCGCAAGACTGAAGCATTTCTGTGCCTCCTCATTTACCAGTTCCATGGTCACCTCCCGCTGGCAATCATGATGCAAATCATTCAGGGCCACCTTCATGAGGACAACACAAGCATCCTTATCTGCCTGAACAGGGAATTGGATTTCCTGTAGCCATCAAATCGCAACCCATGCCTCAGGATCCTCTACACCATCCAGGCTATCTGTTGATAATTGTGAATTGTTACGAGGAGAAGATGGGTCAAATGTGCCAATCTCATCATCCCCACATCATTCCAAAGGTGTTGTAGCTCCATTAAGGCTGTTTCCAGCTGTAACTCCTCCAAGGTGTTAGGTGTTACCATCATCATGCCTACACATCCTCTGCAGTGACATGCAGTTGTACCTCAGTCTGGAGTGTTGTCTGTGCAACTCCCCTCGTGGCCTCGTCTCTGTTGAATCTTTCTTCAAATCCTCCAGCAACCTTGATTTATTAGAACGCTTGGAAGAGTGTGATGCTTTCAAAAAAATACACAATTCCTGTGACTGAATGGAATTGTCCTCCCTGATTTCTTGTGCGCTACTGTCTTGGTTTGAAGATAATGATCTTGATGCCAAGCCATCATATTTGTTAAAGGAGGCCCTTTTCATAGCCTCAATCACTGGCATGTCAGACAAAACTCGGTGTGTTTTTCTAGGGGAGATCCAGCTGTCCCCAACTGTGGGAGTCTTCTCCTCCCATCTGGGAGTGGGGAGAGTTTTTCCTTGTAGGCATTTCCTCGCCACTGTAGAAAAAGGGTTGGGGTCATCATTGAAGCGTTGGCTCACACTGCGTGCTGGAAGCACTGCTGATGTTGAAGGATGGCAATTGGGTTGTCGCACAGGGCCATCACCATCAGTGGGTGGATCAACTGCCCTCTGTGACATCCTTTGTCAGGAAACACCACTTGTGGTACCAGGGATGATAGTTTTGTATTATAAGCAATGTCAGTTGAAATTTGTACTGCAGGCAAAAAATTTTGGATCTCAGAACCGGATCATCTCCTCTTCTAGACTACTACTGCCATGGTGGCATACTAGACTAAGAGATAGATAGGCAAAGTAAGTATTATGTACATTAGCTATCTATGTAGTCTATCAACAACTATCAACATTTTTGTAGAACTATGAGACAAGAGGTTGCTTAGAGTTTCTAAGTTCGTATTCTGTGGTGACAAAGAAGTAGAGGTATGTACATAGCTACATATATACTAGTAGTAGTAGTACAGTAAGTAATAAAATCAAAATTTACTAGGTAATAAAAACAAGAACGAGTAATAGTAATTAGTAATAGGTCAAGCAAAACACTACTATAATAGATACATTAATAGTATCAAATCAATGTAGAGTACTAAGGACAGACAAAATGATTGGAAGGCTGTGTGGTGCTAAAATTTAAATTAATGTGACACATGTTCTATAAAGTGATAGGGCTTATATGTTTTTTGAGGTTTTTGGTCCTTTGTATGCTCCAATAGTCTCTAGGATGCTTTAAAAGTGCACATCAATTGTCACGTAACATTTTTTACAATACGTTACCTATTATAAATAGCCTAAAACATGAATACTTATCATTGTACAATATGATACTAACAAGTATATCCAATGCTTATTTTGACACTTCAAAATCTAAAATATGCATTTTGAGCATATTTTAACTTATTTGTGACTCTTGTAACCCCATTTTTTCCCTCTTTTAACATTGCCAAATATATATATGTTTTTAAATGTTTGATTATGCCCATATCTCCACATAGTATAGATGTGGGCATGATAGTACTTTATCACTCCGGGGGAGAACCAGGAAAACCCAGGAGAACCAGCCGAAGCCGGCTACTTTAGACCTAAAAAACTCGCAGCGCTGCGCGTGATGCGCAATTGAAATCTTTTCATCCGCGTCCGTCAAACCAGAGTGTTAAGTGTAAGTACATTAGTAGGAGTACCATCTATAATACACCTAATGTTCTACTCCTACCTACATCCAATACTACTTACTCCTACTTAATAAGTACTAGTACTTACCGACCTCTCTATTCTAGCACCGTCTACTTAAGTGCAAGTTGGAGTACTCCTATTATTTTTTCTAGTAGTACCTTACCTACGTATCTATGTCTACGCTACGTATTGTCTAACCTTAAGTAGTAAGGTAAGTACTAGTACCATAGTACCATATTATTTACAGACTCCGTGCTATCTACATAAAATATTTATGTACTTACCTTACAACTTCGAGAGCCAGAGCAGTACTCCTTCCAAAACTGAAAACTTTATCCTATCAGCAATGTCTGCACGCAGACATGCCATAATTTTCTGTTAAGTAATTTACAAACCAAGTTGCATAAGTAGGTAAGTATGTAAGTACTTAGTAGTAACTCACAGTAATAGCAATAGTATGGGATAAGTGTTTAAAAATTGTTACTTACAAATATATGGTTTTGCAACAAATTAAAATATTAGTTAATGACACCTTTGTTTGGAAATATTTGTTATTGTCAATTATGATTTTTGCTATGCATCAACAATATTTGATAACAACAAATTTTTACTCAAAAATATTTGTTAATAACTATGAGTTCTAAAAAGGGTGGTAGAAATGCTGGATACATTTCCAGAAGCCCTTTTCCTGGCAAAAAGATCAAAATATTGCCAGCACTAAAAAATCTGCAAGTATTCATTGACAAATTTCACAAAGATGCTGATATTTTGAATGAGGGGGTGGATTCCTGCAACTTGCTTTTTCTGTTGTTAATAAACAAGAATTTGTACAATTGCTATCTGAACTGACTTGCTGCAGAAGCTATATATAATTACACTGATGATTCAATGATTCATTCAACTGTTGTTGGATGTGATTAAACAATTTTGATTACTACATCAAAAAATTTAGTAATGAAAGCATCCCATGCCCTTTCATGAAGGATAAGTGGTAGAAAACAACATTGTTGACACAGAAATAATTGAGCCATCATCACAAGAATAAGATAAAAAAATTTTACCACTACAGATGATGATAAAAGGAATCTTGGCACTTTTTGCATCTTAGAGGGCACTCAACATCACTCTGAATTATGTTTCATATCACAAATTCTACTGCAACACTGGCGAGATGTAGAAACAGTGTTGCTGACTCTGAAATCTTTTGCATCAAAACAGAAAAAAATCAAAGTGTTTTAACCCTAAGGATGTTCTCATTCAAGACACCATTTACTTTAAGGCATCAAATCAACATGATCTGCAAGGTTTTTGAAGATTGTCCTACCTATTACTGGTAGGAGAAGTCATCCCATGCAGTGTAAGACTATTCCCAATATTCTTAGACAAGGTTTATACTAGTGATAATGCGGTTTACTGAAAGGTGGCAACTTTTTCATCCATTCCATTGGTTTTCATTGGAAAGTCATGTATAACTATTTTTCTGGTGGGTAGTTTGTGACATATTTGTTATTAACTATTATGACTTGAACTTAAAATATTTGTTGCTTACTATTAGTACTCCAAATATTTAAAAAATAAAAAAAATGAAATATTGAAACTACTATTTTCTTTTTTAGAAGGAGCATATTCCAAAGCAAAACTCCTACTAGTAATAAGAAACCCTTAAATAAATTTACTTAACAAAATAGTTGGAGTTTCGTGTATGTGCATTTTATACTGGTATTTTTAGTCGTAGTTTTGTATTGTATGGTACATTTCTTACAGGTAAGGTACTCCCAAGAGATAAAGAGTCCCGGGAGAACCGGCTCAGTTCTCCTGGCGAGCATGATTTTACTGTTCTGATTTTGCTGGTATTGGTTCTACATGGGAATAAGTTCACAATCTGAACCCAGGAATGGCTCCCAGGAGAACCAGGAGAACCAAAAAAAATCTATTGTGACGCAATGCAGATTAATTTAGATCTAATTTATTAATCCCATTTAGGAATTTGGTATATTTTACTGTATGTCTGAAGTACCAGGAGAACCAGAATCTACGCAGAAGTTCTCCCCCGGCTACGATCTTTTACTTTCCCAAAGGTTCCCAATCAAAGCAGCCAATCAAAACAGAGAACTATCAGAGAAGCAAAACATCTAAACGCAAAGTCCAAACTCCAAACTCAAAGACGCCATGCATCACCAATCTTGACGACCCAATGAACGGCAGATCAGATAGCGCCGACTCATCAGCCACCAGCCACACACCTTTTGCCCTCCTTGCCCCATCACCTAAGTATCAACAAGAATAACTCTATTCTTCTTCGGTCTCCGCTCGGGTGATATGGTGTCTCTGCTCCGATGAAACCATGTCGCTGCCATTACTGAGTATCAAACAATACGTAACCAACCCTCACCAATTCTCCAATCAACTCCGCCAGGCATGTCACAATGTAGGGTTTTTCCTCCTCCGGCATGACATCTCTCCTCAAGTGTGCCAACGGGCACTGGAGGAAACTCGTCTTTTCTTCCAAAAACCTCTCCACCAAAAGATGGAAATATCGTACGAAAACAATCCTAGTTTTAGAGGATACATGCCAATGGGAGTGGAAAATACGGAAGGAAGGGTAGATGGGCGGGAACAGGTGGAATATGCAGCCGAATATCATGATCGTGGTTACGATTGTTCCAACCCTCTTCCAGCAGATCATTATTACCATCGTTTACGAGCGGCTTCAAATCCGTGGCCAGACACCAATCAACCTAACCTGCGTCCAGCAATTATGGAATATGTAAATGGGGTGCTTGATGTTGCCGACCGTTTGCGAGACGCAATGTGTTTAGCCTTGAAAGCAGACCCGAATGAAGTTGCACCTTTATTTGGAAAATCAGAAACCAAACACAAAAAATTGCAATCGAACCGTGGGGGTGACGAAGATGGTGATGATAACATTCCATTTTGGTCGATGAAGATGGTGTCTTACCCTCCTACAAAATCAAATATTGATGACCAATCAGCAACTCAGGGTGTTGGGGCTCATACAGACACAAACTTCCTAACTCTAATTCTTCAAGATCCGAATCATTCAGGTTTGCAGGTTCAATCTGTTGAAGATGGATCATGGATTGATGTCCCTCCCACTGAATCCGATATTTTAGTGTGCAATATTGGAGAGTTAGCTGAGATCTGGTCAGATGGATACTTCCTTGCAACTCCTCATAGAGTGGTGCGTCATACCAACCGTGATGCCGATCCTACCATTGAAAACTGTCGAACATCTATACCTATTTTCTACAACCCGACAATTAACACCAGAATGGAACCTTTGGCAAATTTGGATGCAATGCCATGGGAACGAAATAGCAATGTAATAAAAAAGAAGAGATGGCAACGGGAAAACAACCATTTGCTGAGGAGTGTTGGTGAAAATTCCTTTAAAAGTTTAGCAAGGTCTCATCCTCGAGTTTTTCAGCGGCACCATGGAGACTTGATGATTTTGGATGATGGCAGAATTGTAAAACGGTGACGACGATTCACCTTTTTGCTGGCGGCTTTCGTTGCTGCTTCGCTCTCGCTTTTTTTGCTCCAAGTTGGCTCCCTACTCTAATGTCGCCATAAACAAAATGGTCGAAACTTTCCGCAGACTTTGCGCTATATCCTTTCAAACGACTGCATGGCAACTTATGCTAGCTCCATGAAAATCTTGCACGTCCTGCATCGTTCTTCAGTCTAATGTTAATGTACATAGCAAATAATGGCTAAAATAAGGCATATTGGTCTTGTTATGAATCAAACCTGATGCTGCAAAAGTGATACTTAGAGTTGAAGAAATGTTGCGCAACAAACAAACTTATGAGAGATTGTGTGCATTTGATGCATGGATGACGATAAACGGAATAAAAGTTCAACATACTAATACTAGGGTTGCCCATACAATTATCACACAACAAATATTATCTTGTCAATGAAATATTATGATGACAATTAAAAAAAGACATGCAAAGTTCCATGAATGTCTTAAAATTAAATCAAAAGTATTATAATACTGATGGCATGACCTCTTAAAGGGATTATGTTCAATCTTTTCAACCAGAGAGGGCAAAAGAATACAATGACAAGATGATTGTAGAACAAAATAATGTAACAAGTAATGAAGTAAGTCTTGGGTTCCCACCGAGAAAGTTCATGTACATTAGATGGGTTTGGCATCTCAGAAAATGGTTGATGAAATGACAAATGTGGAGTATTTCAATAGATGAATTATTTAGCATGAGTCAAATTGAATTCTCATTTGAAGTTGTTACTAAATCTCTTAACTGATCTGTTTAAGGACAAAAAAATCAGCATTGATTAATCTATGATATTCTTTTTGTAATAGAATTATTGGAAAAACATACAATTAAATACCAAAATCTGCCACTATACAAATTGCATGGGTGTCTCACCCTATCCAAATCTTCAAAACAACATTGATGAAAAGATGAAAATTGGATCATGTGGCAGCTAATGATCAGAGCAGAAGAAAGTATTGTGGTAGGAACAACAAACCAAAGGTAACAATGATGAAAAAGAAACTTTAGAGTACTACATTTTTTGGTTCAATTGGGAGATCTTTGCAGAAAGATGCCCCTAAATTGCATCAAAGATTGAATAACAAACATTATACTGTTTGATCTCTCTTTTTGTTTGATCTTAAAGTCAATGAAATGTAAAAGCAGCAGCAATAAAAAGGAGGAACTTTATTTTTTTGTGCCTTACGTGTTTGAGATTCAAATGAAAAGATAAACATTTCTAATATAAGGATTTTTATTTAGTACAAATGATAAATTTGCATAATCAATCAAATGAAGGTTCCTTCTTTCTACCTTCATGTACTACTATCCCCACAATAAAGCATTAGAGTACTCTTCTCTTGTTTTTAAGGCCTTTTTTGGAGTGCACTCTCTTTTTCAAAATCAGTGAAAAGTCTCTCACAACAAAAATACACATTAAATTAATACTCTCATTACAACTACAAAACTACTCTTATTAACAAAAAATACTTGAAAAGGGTTATAATTTGCTTAGGATGATCATATGGCTTGTGGTAAAGATGGTACCTGATTGTGCAATATTCAACCAAAATCAATGCATCTTGAATACTAACACCTTTTTCTATTATCAGTCACTAGATATTGTTTAAAAGATTTGCAATGGAGAATATTATCTTCAAAAGTAATGCTCATCAAGAAGGAGATCAATAAAGACAGTGGAAAGTATCCTGGGGATGTGCTTTGTTCAATATTTAAAATGCTTTAAAATCTTTCATATCCTTTTTTAAAAAGATGGTCATATAAAAGTTAATGCAAGCTCATGGAAATTTTTGACCTAACTTGCACTGTGACATTGTCATGGTAATGAGGGTTGATTGTTGTTTTGTCAACATCTAAATTT
Organism: Thalassiosira livingstoniorum; assembly: GCA_036939595.1. Taxonomy (NCBI): domain Eukaryota; phylum Bacillariophyta; class Thalassiosirophyceae; order Thalassiosirales; family Thalassiosiraceae; genus Thalassiosira; species Thalassiosira livingstoniorum. The sequence goes on from JALLOT010010302.1 coordinate 11,708, forward strand.
GAAACCCATACATTAGTTATGAGCTTTAAAAGGGTCATGTCTGTGTTATTTTTTGTGATTTTATTGATGTATTGTTTCTTTGGGTAATTTTTTGATTCAATTAACAAAAAACTTTCTGACTGTTATTGAAATGAAAATCATTGAATCATGATTCACTGGGTAAAATCAGATTAGTTTTCATCCCAATAATCAATAATTGAGATAGGCTATTCCAATGATAAGTTAGCTTATGTTCCTAACAAAATCCCTCAGTCTCAAATTCAAAATATGTATATTGCTTCAGAGGAAAATAATAATGAAACAGAAATTTTAAAGTACATTTAGTTGGTCTGTTTGGATGGGTCTATGCGGGAAAGGTTCTCCTAAATTGCACCTGCTTCAGAGGAAAATAATCAATCCTTTGGTACTATACAATTACATCACTTTTTTGGACAAAATAATCCCAATGGCACTGTACTCTCATCTTAATTAATTGGATACATCAGCAGTACTAAGAATTTAAACATTTAAATTGGCACTTTACTTTTTCTAGTGACTCAAATTGGTCCATTTCTCAAGCATGAGATTTCATTCATTACTGATTTAAAACTACATTTTTGAATTATTTCAAATATAATATGTTATCATTAGAAACTATTATGTCTAATTTTTGAAGACCCTTTGCTTGAGGATCCGTACTTTTCTGATAGCTTCCAACCCAAGGCATTTTGATTGACTTTTCCACTTTTAAGAGATTTTTCAGTATGTTATTGTTGTGTATCAGTGTCAGATTTATTATTTTGCTTGCTTGACAATCATTGTAACACACACATTTAATCAATCAAATAATAATAATCACACTCCTGTGATGGTCTTTAGTATGGATAATGTGTTGTAATCAGTAAGTAAGTAGAAAGGTGTGAATTTTTGCATTTCAGACAACTACTTACCTGTGCGTACAGAACTTAATTATGTTGCCCATTCTTTTTCTTACTTGATCTTCTTCATTCTGCACAAACCAGCATGAACGAGTGTTCCTTTTCTCTACTGAATTGTATCTTGTTTGATACTCCTTTTTTCTCTTGTGATTCTACTTTAAATTCAAATACTTCAGCACATTTAGTAATCTGGAAAATATTATACTTTCAAGAAGAAATATTTAGAAAAGTTGACAAACATACAGAGCAGAAGATAAATAGCTTGTTGCATCTAATAGAATAATTTTATGTCCATAATAGGCACCTTACTGGTGGTAAAAATACCAAAAATGTGAGAAGCACTGTTTTGACTGATTAATTTTCCAAAAGTTTTGCTTACATGGTAATAGGACAACATGTTGAGTTGTTTTTTACACTATGTAGTGACCTTCTGTAGGTACAACACAAAATCAAGGACAATATTTCACTTGCACTGGGCAGTGCACTTTAGATGTGCCACCTAGTTTTTCATGGCTGAGTAAAATGTTACACTTTGGGTTAAGGTGGTCATTTTACAGCTTTCATGTGTAACAGAATACATCAAGAGGTGTGACTGTGGATTTTAATGGTCTAGAGAGTGAATAGTGTTGCTTTGTGTCTGGGTTAGCATTGTGCTGTTTCACTATGTGGTTGTGTGATTGAAGGAAAAACTGTGCTCTTGGTATTTATGGTTGTATAAAAGTTTGTTTTGTTTGGAGTTTGGTTGTAAACTATGTGGTATGTACAAACAGAAGTATAGGGGAAAACATTATCGGTAACCACATTCATGTTTAAAAGCAAATTGGGACGTGCCCTTTTCTCTGTTGTCATCTGACAGTACTCTTTATTTCTAGCCATTGTCTTATTTATTTATTTACTATGCTGATATGATCTAATGAGATTTTTGGGGGGGTTAGCTTGTATTTTGGAGGGACATTGTTTTTCAAGTACTCTCCATGTTAGACTTACATACTATTTACATATGTTAAAAAATTCTCATGAGTGTTTCAAAGCACTGTTAGTAGTAGACTATTTTTGCAAGACTACAACATCATCAGTACTACATTGTTCATGCAGATACTTACATACATTGAAGTACTTTGTGCTTGTCCCAGATCATAATACTAAGCTCTGATATCTTTTTTTCTAGTCCTAGCAGTATCTGCTGTATCTACTGTAGCTACACTGTGGGTGGAGACTGTAATGTTCCAAGCCTTGTCATACTTTGCTTTGTATGGTAATCCCTTAATTTATGGCAATGAGGAGGTAATGGTTATCAGCTCCCCACCATTTATGATTCAGCTTAAATTGCTGTAAATGCATGTTGGTATCAAGCTCTCTCACAATCACCATTGCCTTAAGCACCTATAAACCCAGGGTGGAAAATGTGAGTCAGCCGTTGGACTTGGTATCTACTCAATCCCCCAAACAAAATTTTTTTACATTTTTTGGAGAGGGTTCATCTCCAATGTTGGCATGGGTGACATGAAACTGGAAAAATTGATTGAGCCTGCTCTTGACCCCCTTGCCCTTCTATCAATATCAATCAGTAACATGGAAGCCACCCACCAATAATGCTTCCTTCCTTCACCTTTGGCTCAGTTCCAGCAAGAACAGAGAACCATTGGCCCAGACCCATCATTACAACAGAGCTACTTCTTGCCCAGTACTTGCCCTCAAATTACAGAGAACAGAGCTCCTTCCTACTGCTGATTGTTTCATCACCAAGATTTATTACAGGACAATTGTTTTGACTTTATTTGCAGCCTGTTCCAACATAGAGTTCAGGTATATGTCCAAACACTCTTGTACCATCCTATCCAGAGGTGTTGCATCAGCCTTGATGGCTGGATTTCCATCATCCATGGTCACTGACAAGGATAATTCCGTCTTTCCAAGAATTTAACTTGCAAAAATTGCAAAACCTCTTATCTACTTTTTGCAATT
>JALLOT010010543.1:0-10007 GCA_036939595.1 Thalassiosira livingstoniorum
AGTGGATTCAACAGTAAAAAGCAATAAAAGATTGCAGCTGCTGCGTCTCAGAATGGTGGTACTCTGTTTACTAATACGTCATAGTACCAGGCCACATACACACCTTACCCTTCCTCATATTACTCATTGAGATGAATGTAGTGGTATGGTTTTCATGGCTTGCTTCAATATTTTTTGGAAATATTAGCCCCCCAATAAAAATTTTCAGAAGTTTCAAATGATTTTCCTACTCGAAGATAGTAAGTTTTTTTTCTATCATGAAAGGTTACTAAAAGAATTCAATTTTTAATATTGTTATATTACCGTTCAACTCTGAATATTTTGAAATAAACCAAAAATCTTTTGTCATTCATTGTTTCACAATGAACCAGAATATTACATAACTAAACACACCTTTGGATTCACATGAAAAGAGCTTTTTTATGTATTATAGGCTATGTATCTATGAAAATTGAAAAAAATAGCTGGCTGTGTAAGCAAATATATGGTAGGAGTACAATACCATTGAGATTGTTATTTTATTGCCATTGTTGGGTAATGGTATGAGGTATTGTATAATAATACTTAGTAGGAAAGTAGTATGGCTTGTTGGTAATCGAGGTGACCTAACTCTCTTTTGAGTTTTACCAAGAATAAAAAAAGTAATCTATTCATAAGTACCATACAAAACTCACGATGAATTTGGTTAAGTGTATTCCTTTAAAGCGGTGTTTGTTCAATAGCTTCAAAATCATTAAAAAATTGATGAAACTCAATGTTGCAATAAAATAAAGGATTTTTTTACTATCAAGTATGTTGAAATTGATCTCACTAAAAAGAGACTTCTTTTTATTTTACAATACTTGAATCCTTATCATCATCAAATAAGTTCAAGATAAAACTTACATAAAAATAGTAGGATTTAATTTTACTTTTGATTTTTTTTCATCAAACCTGCTCCCACAATTGATATTGTTCCAATGTCATCAATAATAATTTAGAAATATGAACAAATTGAAGCACCAGGTCTTATGAGTTACATATGATCTAAATCCTAAGCTTTATTTTTGAGAATATACATATAAAACTCTAATAGGTAACCCTGACAATATTTGGTTTAGGTCTAAGTCATTAGCAAAAAAATGATTTACACAAAAGTTTTTGTTTACATTCAAATATAAAGTTCACTATGATAATGTCTAAAACTTTTGCTTTCTGTTTATCTTATCTAAATAATTGTTCTTTAGATTTAATTGAAATAGGCACTTCAAATGTAAGAATCTTTTGAATTATTCATAAAAAACAGTTTTATTTTTTGAGTAAAAATTGATGTTTTCTAGTTTAGATAATATATCACAACATTAAAATCTGAAAATTTTCATTTGATTGGTTAGTGATACTTCTATTGTCAGTTTTACAAATTTTGCATCTTTAATTATTTTATCAAATAAATCTCTGTTTTTAAAACAAGTCATGTTCAAAATTTCAAGCACATAATTTATCCTTTTTCATGTCTCTAAAGGCAAGAGTTCCAATTCTGGTATAATGAAGCAGTAAGAGCTCAAACCCACATTTTGTAGAGTGTTATAAACTCTCGCTTTTAGCATTTTTTGACATATTCATTGCTTTTTGTGACCATTTATATCAATATTGAATCTCTGTTAGTATATAATTAATTGGAATTATTTTCTTTCTTGTATTCAAAATAAATTGATTATATTTTTTTAGTTGCTGAATAAAATCAAAGTACTTAAACATTCAATTGTACATTTTATGTTTATCCTTGATAGCCAAAAAAATATTTCAGATCATTTTGAACATTGTTAGGTTATTTTTTCATAATGATGCATGGAAAGAGATAGAGTTGTCTACCATATGCTGCTGAATTGTAGATACCATTTTTTCCCTGATTTTACTAGTTTTTGTCATCAATTCATTAAGGAATAAAGGAATTATGTAGGTTATCTTGTCTAATAATCTAGGTAATATTTTCTGTGCCATTTCTCTAGTTAGAATCCTACCCTAAATGTTATAAATTATATATTTTTCAATGTTTTTAATTAAAATAGCATGGACAATGATAATTTTGGTTTACAATATGATTTAAGCTTTGGTTTTATTAATTTTTCATCATATCATTGACTTACTATAAAGCACAAAGGTACAACATGCCAATTTTGATCATTTTTTATGCCTTTTTACACAAATGTTCCCATACAATATTATGTGAATATTACCATATTAATTATTATATAAGTACAAAATAGTTTTTCATCAATATTCATTACTTGTTTTGGTCATCAATTTATTGAAAAATGAAGGAATTATGGGGGTTATCAAGGTTCATAACCTAGATAAGTTTTTCAGAACTTTTTTGCTAGTGAGAATCATACCCAAAATGTAATGAAATATAGATTTTCTCACTGTTTTGTCAAAATGAAATAACATTGACATTGATGATCATGATTTATAACCTGATTTAAGCTTTGTTTTTATTCATTTTTGCCATTATTTCATTGGAATACTATAAAAACCACAAAAATACAACATATGAATGTAGACCAAATTTTTGATGTAATATACTCCTATTTTTTATTAAGGCCCCAAAACAATATACATGAATGTTACCATATAAATTAATATGTGATCATTAAAAAAAGATGTATCAGTTATTAATTATGACTCATATTTTATGTGTATTTATGGTTTTATTCATTTTGATAGCCAATTTATTAAAATATCAAGGAATCATGGAGGCTATTAAGGTTTATACCCTAGGTAATTTTTCAGACCTATTTTGTTGGTAAGATTTTTAACCTAAATCGTTATGGATTATGTTTTCACTGTTTTGTGAAAAAATGGCATTGACATTGATAATTATGATTCACAATACATTTAAGCTTTGGTTTTATTCATTTTATTCATCATTTCATTGGCTTACTGTGAAAACCCCATAGGTACAGAATGAAAATGTGCATCAAAATTTTGAGGAAAATTATTTGTTAAGACTTCCAATTAATGCTAGGTGAATGTTACCATATCTATTAACAAATGGGCATGAAATGTTAATTAATATATTAATGACTAGTCATTTTTTCATGTTCAGTCTTGTTTTTATGCAATTTGGTAAAGAACTCATAGAGAAATTAAGAAAATATATGTAGATTATCATGTCTAATAATTTAGGTAGTTTTTTTGATGCTATTTTGTTGGTGCTAATCTTACTCAAGATGTTATGAATTATATATTTTTCACTGTTTCATTGAAAAAAAACTGCATTAATATTAATAATTATGCTTTATAATATGTTTTCAGCTTTGGTTTTATTCATTTTTGCCATTATTTCATTGACTTACTATAAAAACACTGTACTAATTTGGTTCAATTGATTGTGCATTTTTTTCATGAATGTTTCTATACAATATTATGTGTATATACCACAATCTTTATGATATGAGAACAGAATGATATTTCAGTCATGAATTATCAATTATTTATGTTTAGCCTTTGTTTAATTCTTTTTGGTTATCAGTTCATTGATAAATTAAGTAATTATGGAATTTATCAAGGTTCGTGACCTAGGTAATTTGTCAGAGCTATTTTGTTAGTAAGAGTTTGAAACTAAATCATGCTATTAATAATATATTTTTCACAGTATCATTAAAATTATTTTCATCGACATTCATAATCATAATTTTTAATATGATTTAAGTTTTGGTTTTATTCATTTTGGTCATTATTTCTTTGACTTTGTATAAAAACAACATAGGTTCAACAAGCCAATGTAGACCAAAATTTTTAGGTAAATTATTATTTAAGGCTTCCAAAGAATATATATAAATGTTTACATATCCATTATTATATGAGCATGAAATGATATTTAATTTATTGATTGTTACTTATAATTTATGTTTAGCCTTGTTTTTATTCATTTTGGTCATCTTTTCATTAATAAATCAAGGAATTATGGAGGCTATCAAGGTTTATAACATAGGTGAATTTTTTGATCTATCTTGCTAGTGATAATCCTACCCTAAATGTTATGAATTATATTTTTCACTGTTTTACTTATTAAAATAAATGGCATTGATGTTGATAATTGTGATTCATAATGAGATTTAAGTTTTATTTATTCATTTTGGTCATCATTTCATTGACTTACTATAAAAACCATATAGGCACAACATGCCAATGTAGATCAAATTTTTGAGGTAATATTTTTGTTAAGCCTCCAACATAATATTACATTAATGTTACCGCATCCATTATATTTTGAGTATGAAATGGTATTTTTATTATAAATTATGACTCAAGTTTTATGTTTAGCCTTGGTTTCATTCATTTTGGTCATCAATTCATTGAAATATAAAGGAATTATGGAGATTATTGAGATTTATCACCTAGGTAATATTTTTTTAGCTATTTATTAGTGAGAATTTTACCTAGAATCTTATGAATCATCTTTTTTTTGCTAATTCATTCAAATAAAATGGCATTGACAGTGATAATTATGATTCATAATATGATTTAAGCTTTAGATTTATTCAATTTTGCAATCATTTCTTTGACTTATTATAAAACCACATGGGTACAAAATGAATATGTTAAAAAAATTGAGGTAAATTTTTATTAAGACTTAAAAACAATGTTACATGAATGTTACCATATCCATTATCATATAAGCAATATATGATATTGTTAAAATAAAATTTTGTTGACATTGATAATTATGGTTTATAATATGATTTTAGCTTTGGTTTCATTTGTTTTTGCCATCATTTAGTTTACTTACTGCTATAACACACAAGTACAACATACCTATTTGTCAATATTTTATACATTTTTTGCACGAATGTTCCAATATAATTTTATGTGAATATTACCATATACTTTATTATATGAGCATGAAATGATATTTCAATTATTGATTGTGACTCAAACTTTATGTATAGCTTTGGTTCAGCTCATTTTGGTAGTGAATTCATTGAGAAATCAAGGAATTATAGAGGTTACCAAGGTTGTTAACCTAGGTAATTTCCAGAGCTAGTTTGTTAGTGTGAATTTTACTCAAAATGTTATGAATCACATATTTTTCTCTGTTTTATGAAAATGAATTGGCATTGACATATATCATCATGGTTTATAATATGATTGAATCTTAATTTTTTATTCAATGTGGTAATCATTTCATTAACTTATCATGAAATCCACATAGGTACATCTCAGAAAATGCGGAAAAATTTTTGAGGTAAATTATTTAGTAAGACTTCAAAACAACATTACATGAGTGTTACCATAATTATTAATATATGAGCATTATATGATATTGTATGTATCAAACATCAATTTTAGTTTACGTTTTTTTATAGTTTTATTTATTTTAGTCATCTTTCCATTGAGAAATCAGGAAAATATGTAATGTTATTGTGCCTAATAATCTAGTTTTTTTGTGCTATTTAACTAGTGGGAATCCTACCTAAAATACTATAAATTATATGTTTGTCACTGTTTTATTAGAACAAAATGGCATTGGTGTTGATCATTATGGTTTATAATATGTTTTAAGTTTTGGATTTATTAATTTTGCCATCATTTTATTGACTTATGATAAAAACTATATAGGTACAGCATGCCAATTTGGTTCAATTATTGTGCATTTTTTACAAGTATGTCCCCATACAAAATTTGTAAATAATACCATATCAATTATTATATGAGCATGAATTGGTTTTTTTAATCGATTTGATTACTCAAATTTTATGTTTAGCCTTGGTTTAATTCATGTTTGTCATCAATTCATTGAGAAATCAAGTAGTTATTGAGGACATCAAGGTTTATAACACAGGCCATTTTTTCAGAGCTATTTTGCTAGTGAGAATCATACCCTAAATGTTACGAAATATATACATTTTCACTTTTTATTGAAATAAAATGGCATTGATATTGATAATTATGATTCATAATAGGATTTATAATATGATTTCAGATTTGGTTTTATTTGTTTTGGTCATAATTTTGTTTACTTACTATAAAGCACATAGATACAACATGCCAATGTAGACCAATTTTTATGTAATATAATTATTGAGGCTCCCAATGTATATTATATTAATGTTACAATATTCACTATTATATGAGCATGAAATGATGTTTTAGTTATCAATTATTACTCATAATTGATTTTTAGCCTTGGTTTCATTCAATTTGGTCATCAATTCATTGATAAATCATGGAATCATGTAGAGTTTCAGAGCTATTTTGCTAGTGATAATCCTACCTAAAGTGTTACAAACTATATATATTTCAATGTTTCATTAAAATAAAATTGCACTGATATCAACAATTAGGGTTTATAATATGATTTTAACTTTGTTTTTGTTCACTTTGACCTTCAATTTGTTGGCTTACTATGAAATCCACTTAAGTACAACATGCCAAATTGGTTCAATTTTTTGATGCATTTTTACATGTATGTTCCTATACAATAATATATGAACATTGACATATCCATCATTTTATGAGCATGAAGTGATATTTAGTTTCTAGTTTTTGTTATTTTTATGTTTAGCTTTGGTTTTGTTTTTGTTTGTCATCAATTCATTTAGAAATCAAGGAATTATACAGGTTATCATGTCTAATTACTTAAAAATTATCAATGCTATTGAGCCAGTGAGAATTTCAATCTAAATGTTATGATTTACATATTTTTAACTATTGATGATTATGATTCATAATATGTTTAATTATTGATTTTATTTATTTTGACAATCAATTCAGTGACTTATTCTAAAAACCACAAGGTACAACATGTCAATTTGGTTCAAAATTTTGATGCTTTTCTTACATCAAGGTGTAATATTTTAATACAAAGGGTTGGCAAAAAATATTTGTACAAAATATTGGGCATATTCTTGTAGGATACATATTTAACCCTTTCCCACCCACACACATCAAAAAAAGTGCACACAAGATGAAAAATGACACCGATACCAACTTACCAGCAATGAAGATGAAAAATGACACCGATACCAACTTACCAGTAATGATATCTCAGCAACCACAGCAGCAATAGCCACCAAAATTTAGCAGTGGCTTCATAACACTCCACTTCATCGCTGTTTCAATTTTCACGCCAAGAAATGGTCAGAAACAAGGATTTTTGTTTAAATTGAGTTTCTAACATGATTTTAAGAAAAGGGCACCAAAAGGGCACCTGGGTGGGTAAGGGTTAAAAAATAATGTTAGCAAGGTGCTTTGACCTTAATTACTGAGCGAGATGGTCTTAGCGGGTCTCTCTTGTGTACGACTACTCGTACATCATAATATTACTATTCGACTTGTGCCTGGTAGTATCATTCTTACTCTTTTTGTTTTGTATTAAAATGGCTATTTAAAGGTTCTGGCAGGACTATGGGTCCTTACTGTTGTACAAAATTTCTCACTATCCATTTTGGATTCTTTTTGTCATTACCTTTTCAATGATGTATGATACCCCGGGTCTACCAGCATGTCTTCACCACCAAAATGTCAGCATAAAATCACATTTCTGCCAAAATGGCAATAAATTTTGCTTATTTGTCATGTAGACGTCATCACTGCCAGCACCCATGCAACTGGCAATGGCACATAACTGAATACTGGTGTGCTTGGTCTGACTGAAAACAGACAGAAACACAGTGGAAATGGACATCATGATTGGACAATGGTACCCTCCAATGCAGTAGTCTAATGAGCTTGTTCTCTGGTAATAGCTGGCCAATCAATGCCGTTCAAGGGGCAATGATCGTAGAGGGTTAGTCTAGTCTACATCTATGTAAAGCCATCACATAGTTATCTCTTCAAAGACATTTGTTTCAGCCTCTTCACCCACCATGGTGGAGGGGCTTGTCAATTGGTGCCATTGTCAAGCTGGCATCAGTGATCATCTGTCATCATCCGTAGACTCCGGAGTAGTAACTGGTACAAAAAAAGCCAATTTAATTCGGAACATCAAAATTGGTAAAATAGTCATTTTTATACCAAACATGAGGAGTAAATTATATTCTACCGTACTTGCGCACAAGTTAAAAATGGTAGCAGAATTTAGGTGTATTTTAAAATAAATTTAGGGTATCTTATCAGTATCCTTTGATATTGTAGTATCATTTTATACTAATGTATTACTCCCGTGATAAGGACCTACCTTGTTCAGGGAAAGTGCCTTCTTAATGACATGTAGTATATGACGTTTTAGTAACAAAGTTGCAGCTGGGAAGATCTCAAATGTTACAGATGTAAGCTAGTAAAAATGTCCGGCTGCCAGGTAAATCTTTTTGTATGGTAGAGTAACTTCTTACGGTGACGGACACCAATCTTCACGGACACCTCATGCTTAATCTATGTACCTCTAGTCGCCAAAAAGTGTAGAAACTTGATTTTTTTTGCCACAATTATTCTACTAGAGGGATTAATAGGAAGTCCGTAGGATTAATAACGTAATATTTTTGTGCTGGGCATACGTAAAGATACAAGCTTACCGCCACCGGGAGGTCTTCCAATGTTGCCACCGCTATCTCTGGCGCACATAGAAAGCCCCTTCCCTCCTTGCTACTACTATATTAGTTGTAGTTAGTATTTTTTAGAGATACCCCTACATAAGGTAATATGTAGCGAAAGAATTAGGGGGAGAGAATACTGCAATACTAGAAAGAATGATAGTAATAATAATATTATGATAGATTATGATTATGTTGTAATGTAAGGTATTTTTGTATTGTACGTATAAACTATAATGTATGGTATCTAATGTGTTAAGTAAGTAAGTAAGTGACTAGTTTAGGGCTACATGCGGCTATGCCGAGAATGAAAACTGTGAATGACAATATGAGGAGGTTGAGAGTGAATTAAAGGAAACACCAGAGGTGTCGCCAAGGGATATGGAGTCGTCGTGGGTTGTGGGTGTGAGTGGGTGGTGTGAGGAGGTGGGAGACGCGTTGTAGAAGTTGGACATATCAGCACAAGTGGAGGTGATGGAGCTGGAGGTGCTATGGGATTTTGGAGAACGGAGATGCAGGAGGTGAAAAGCGAAGGTTTTGGTGATGATGAGGCCAAGTTGTTGTAGGAGGTATTCTTTTGGTGTGGGGCATGTGTGAGAATGGCCGTAGAAACGGGAGGAGGAGGTCTTTTTCCAGAAGGCCGTGGCGGTGGCAACGACATTGGTGGGGGTAGGATGATTGGCTGCGCGCTGGTGCATGTGCGATGCGAATGGACGTGATGGAGGGAAAGAAAGGGGTGGGTTGGAGGATTTATCTCCCAGGATGAAGCGATGGAAGCCTGGACCCCAGCGCCCAAATTGGTCAAGCGCCATTGGGATTAATACTTTGTTGGTGCGATAGAGATCTTCGATGATTTGATCCCCCGTGAGGGTGATGCCTGTGCTTTTATCGTGTTTGTGGTTGCTTGATACTGTATTTTTTATTTTTATGGTGTGTACAATACGTTGATTATTTTTTACAGAATACTAAATAATAATAATACCTCTCTACCACTGGGCGACAAAAATCTACTAACATTGTAGACCGTACTTACCTCCTACATACGGATTATTCCGATAAATTGGCGAAGGTTGACAAACGTTATTTACATCTGCTATTTTATTATTTTGAAAACCTCAAAACAAAAAATTTACAACTTGAAAAATACTTCTTTTTGGCACCAAAATTCTGTCAAACTAAGTGATCAATACAACACAAAATGTATTACACCAAGGACTTAGATTTAGATTAGATTAGATTGTTTTAGATCTCTATCGCACAATGTTTTAGATTACATTTAGATAAACAAGATTTTAAAAAGAATTTGTACACAGAAGGAAAATAAGAAATATTAGATCTCTTACAAAAAATATGATTTTTGGACTATTTCAATTATGCCTGCCACAAAAATAATAGCATAAGGGAATATTGTACATTAAACTAGTTCAATGGTATTATTGATCAGAAATCATTGAAACTTTCAAGCATGCATAATGTTTAAGCTATCAAATATTA
>JALLOT010010551.1:0-12764 GCA_036939595.1 Thalassiosira livingstoniorum
TTCTTCTGCAGTTACACAAAAATTCTGAGTCAGTTGGTGCAGATAATTCTGGGAAGGGCAAGATAGCTAATGACAAAGACAAGACAGTAGCCCAAATGCCAGATGAGGAAAGTCAAGCTCAAAGGAATACTATTGATAGTGAGAGATACTCTATGGCTGAGGAACGTGGGAATGAGAAAGAAGGAGAAGGCCTGATTGAGGCAATAATATTGCAAAGAATTCAAACAAAGAGGAGCATCAAAATGAGGAACGTCAGACGGAAGGTCAAATTCAACATGAATCTGTTGAAGGAGTCACTCAAGAAGCAAACGAGCAAGATGTTGGTGTTAACAGTTCTTTGACCCACAAAGCTGATGACAATATAGAGAGTGGGGAGGCTGCTGATCAATCAGCTGTTGTGACAACAACACATGGAGATGAGCATGATGGGGAATCATCTGTCCCAGAAGCTGTTGTTGTTTTACCAGAAATCAAGGACAAGCAAGAATTGGAATCTTCCCCCCTTCAGCTGTGGTCATTCCTGACAAGAGAAAGGAGCAAAATCATTATGAGAAGGGAAACATAGCTCAGTATGATTTCAGTCAACTTGGGCCAGGTCGTGGAATTTGAAATCCTTCCAATCAATGCTTTGTTTCAGCCATTCTTCAAGTTCTTGCACACCAGGAAGAGTTTCTTGAAATCTATAAATTCCACCCACACAGCAATAATTGCCCAAAGGAGATCAATCATTGCTTGGATTGTTTTTTGGAAAGCTGCATCACTCAAATACATGCTACCCCATCTGAGGAATCAACAACAGTTAACCTAACAAGTTTAATTAGCATGTGGCGTCAATCTTACAAAAACAACAAAGCCAATTTTCTTGGAAGAAATGGTGATCCAATTGAAGTCTTCACTAGGTTTGAATCTTTGACTACGGAAGATAATGAATATCAGGATCCCATGGGGACTGATACTTTTAGCGTTTTTAATGCTGACAGATGTGAGATGTATTTTTGTAAGCAATGTAATCTAGACAAGGACCCAACAAGTAAACATGTCATGTGTCAAGACCATTATTGGAATATAATGCTCAACATTACAGTAGTTAAGGCCAAAATGAGAAACATTTTGGCACCACCACTGTTCTCTTTGAAGAAAATGCTTGATGATTTTTCAAGCTTGAAATGCATTCCACCCAAGGGCCTTGTGGTGCCTGTGACTTTCCTTGCAAGTGGTTGGCAATGCGAAGCTTACTCAATCAGTGTCCAAAGATTTTAGTTATCACCCTTCCTTGATTAAAAACTGCTATAATGAAAGGGAAGAGTTCAGTTGAGCCCCATAGCTACCCCACAAGTCATAAAACAACACCCCAAAGTCCGCAGAAGAAAAAGGGTCACAAACCAAAGGGGCAAGTTCAGAAAGATAAATGAAAAAAATTTTGGGATATGTGTTGTAAAAAGGGCTACACACATGGGAATGTTCATTTCACAAAGGAAATAAACATCAAAGATTATGTGAATGGATCTGAATTTCTCAAACATGACAACTTGCAGTATGTTTTGCAATCTGTGGTGGTTGGGGTTAGATGCAATAATGAAGGGGGTCACTTTGTGTGCTACACAAAAGTGTTCGACTCTACACAGTGGTTCTTGTTTGATGATGAAAAGGTTGAAAGAGTTTCATTTCAAGAAGTCCAAGCCCAGGAGGCATTAATTCTATTCTACAAGCAAAAAAAGCTATGCCCAAAGAAAGATTCAAAGATGCTACCAGAATATTTTCCTCAGGATAAAATAGAAAGAAGGAAAATGTAAAAAGCTGCAGCAAATGCAGAGAGAGCAGAAAAAAGAAAAGCGGAGTTGGAAAGGATAAGGGCAGATAGAGAAACCAAAAAATATTAAACCAGGATCAAATGGAGGAAGACAATGTGAAATGGAAAAATGACAGTTCATCTGTTAGTGAACATCCAAAATGGCAAAAGAAAGGCGCTGCCCAAAAAACAGACCCAGTCAACGAAATGAGCTATTCAATAAGAAATGAGGGAGATTACAGTAAAAAAACTGGTAGTTCAGACAACAAGGATGTTGATGATCAGGAAGAAAATAAAAATGGCCATTCAAATGAAATAAGCGAGTGGATACCAATAAATCAATCAGGCAAGAGCAATAGTAATGATGACAAATTTGACTCCAACAGTGACAAAGATCAAGAAGACGGTGTACAAGCTGGAATTTCAGACAACAGAGATGGTGATGATCAGAAAGAAAGTGGCAATGGTAATTTAGAGGAAATAAGTGAGCAGAAAGGATAAAATCAATTAGGCAAGGAAAACAGTGATGAAGGTGGATTTGGGGCCAATGATGACAAAGACAGAGACAAACTTGATAGTAATCAAGGGAAAGAAGGAGGAATCAGTGATAATGGCAAAGATGACGACAATGATGAAAATATTCAATTAAGAGATGATGATGAAAAAACAGATGATGGGAAAAGTAATGATTTAGAAGACAATGACAAGGATGCTCCAAAGTCAAAAAAGAAAATTGCGAGAAGGAAACCACTTCCATTTATCAATCGTTGTAAAAAATCAGACATGACGAGGCCAAGAGAATGGGAAAATCTACTGTTTCCTAAGTTGACAATAACTCAGCACAATAGTATGGGATTTCAGATCTTGGAACCACCTCATTTGGTGACAAAATTTGAAGCTGGGGTCTTAATTGATACAAACTCAAACAAGACTGAAAGTGGGAATAATCATGGGCTGTCACACCAAGCCTCAGATTATACAGAAGACAATAGTGGTGAGAATAACATTGAAGGTGTGGAGGTAGGAGAGTCAATCATACTTCATTAATATGATGACATAACAACTCAACAGTCAATAGAAATGACAGGGGATGGAAATGACATTCCAAAAAAAGTAAATAATGTGATCCAAAATAAAGGGTCTAAGGAGAAGCAAAAAGAAGTCCTGGAGGAAAAAATGATAATGGGTCAAAGTCACAACCTTCAACTGGTCCATCTGATCTTAACACTGAAGATGAACAGCAAAATAAGGACATTACTACTCAACAGTCAATCGAAACTTCAGGGGATTGAAATGACATATCAAAGAAAGTAGTTGATGCAATCCAAACTAAAAGAACTGAGGAGGGGCAAAAAGAAACTCCGAAGAAGCAAATAATGATGGGTCAAAATCAACTCCTTCCGTGGAATCATCCAATCCCAACACTGAAGATGATGTAAATAGAAGTGATCACAGGCCAACAACACAAGCTTTTGAGCTAAATGATGATACTAAACCAAAGGTGGGCAATGAACTAGTTAAGAAAACAGAGTCAAATGTTCAAAAGCATTTCTTCCAGAAAAAAGGTGATTCCAAAGCTAAAATTGAAATTATTGCTCAAGGGGGTGAGGAAGGCAAGCCAAACTCAGTGAGCATTGTTACCCAGAATGATGGAAAAGAAGAACAGGGTCAAGATGAAAATGGCTATGAAGACACTGGTAAATTGACATCTGAAAATAATGATACAAATATGCTGGTATCTGAAAATTCATTGGAGGATAACACTAACAAGAATGATACTCCAACAGTCATTTATTTCAGGGACTCCAAGCTGTACAAGAAGGAGGGTGTCTGGGGTGGAATTTTTTTTGAGTCAATGCCCAGGGAAACATGGAAAGAAATCAAAAAAAGGAAGGACTAGCAAAGACATGCCACCCAGAATGACAGCATTTAGAATTCTCTAGAGAGGAGAGAGAGAGGATAATTATGCCATTGCCTCACCAAAAAAGAGGACAATGATGGGCCAAACTGTCAAACTCTTCAACATTACTTTCCAAGGGAAAAATTACATCATAGAGGCGCAATTGCCTTTGAAACATTGACAGTACTGTTAGAGAATGCCATGCACCATGAGTTTGAAATGAAATTACTCTCCAATGCAGGACTCTCCCAGAAGAAAGGTTGGAATTTTTTCTCCCTGCGAGTACCATTTTCGATGTACCGCCATATGTCTTTCCTGTAGTTGACTCTATTTAAATGGCACAGATGCTAAAAATCAAGGAGGTCAAGTTTGTATTCACACGTGACCTAAATGGAGGAACTGGGCCATATACAATTGAAGGCAACATAGCAGAACATGTTGATAGTCAAGATAACATTGAACATCAAGCAATAGAGCAACAGCTGCACACTCACTTTACACAAGGATTTGATCCAAGAGACATTGAGGGTGACAATGTCCATGTCATGGGTATAGCTCAAGTCACCAACTTGGACATTATTTATCACTCATTTGTGGCGTTCACCATGCCAGAATATAATGCAAAGGTCTTTTTTTGTCCAAATTGAGAGGATGGAGATTGGGCTTCGAAAAATTCTTTTCCTGAAGGTGCAAGATTACTGTAAATACTCGCACTGCACTTTGTGCAAAGTTTGTGCTCTGTCCTTCTCAGTGCACAGGACACAAAATTAGCTGTGTTTGTTCCAGTGATGCATTCGTGCTAAAGCACTCATGCATCACTGGAACACACACAGCTAATTTTTTGCCTGCACACTNTCCTTCTCAGTGCACAGGACAAAAATTAGCTGTGTTTGTTCCAGTGATGCACTCGTGCTAAAGCACTCATGCATCACTGGAACACACACAGCTAAATTTTTGCCTGTACACTCAAAGGACAGAGCACAAACTTTGCACAAAGTGCAGTGCAAGTATTTACAGTAACCTGGCAGAGATCTGAGATTGAAGGAATGGAAATGGTATCTGGAGAAGGATTGGCAGTTGAGGGACAACCAAGTCCCAAAAGTGCATTGTCATTGTCATTGCAAAAGTCTCCTTCCTCTGATAGCAAGTCAGTGTTGCGGAGCTCCCAGGTGCATTTGAAATTATGTTCATTTGTTTTGTCTAGCCTTGATTTAGCAACTAAATCTGACCAAAATGGTGGAATTTGATGCTTTCTCAAATATGGTACGGTGGTAAAATCATTGTCAAATACCACATGGAACTGAGGAGAAACCCTTGTAGTCCTTGGATTCAAAATTAGGGGGGGCATTCCCTGCATGCATTGGACAGGGCCCAACGTAGATGCCGAGGCAACTTTGAGGTTCCCGCTTAGGTGCAGCAGAGATTACAGATTGTAGTCTGGAGTCCAAAACATAGCATGGACAACTAAAAGTGTGCAGGTTCTTAGGGTTGATATGTGAGTGTGGCAAACCAAAGAATTTTTCTTCTGCTGTTCTGTCATAATCTCTCACAATTAACACGTTTTTCTTCTGAGCCTCACATTTAATGGCAAAAGGCCACAAAGCTTCTGGAATCATTTTGGGCCATAGTCACATGGCATGTAATAAACATGTCCGTGCACCCAAAGTAAGTTCCTTTATTCTGCATTCTCTATTTCCATTCTGATGATGTGCGCCAACTCCACAATACAAATTTTTTTGATTGGCACTAACAATTTCATCCCTAAAACCTTTATCTGCATAAAGTCCATTGTCAGCATGATAATGCTTAATGGTCACACCTCTTGATGCAGCATGCCTCTCAAAAGAAGTTTTTTTTTCATCAGTGTCTCCTCTAGAGTAAAGTCTCTCATCAAATGAATGTAGCAGTAGCTTGAGAAATGATCCAAAAAGCAATTGACTCACCAAATTTGTAAGTGAATTAGAGGGCCAGCCATTTAAGGTATGTGTCCAGGTTGAACAGACACAATTGTATCCATTGACATGCACCTGGTAAGTTCTGACATTCCTTTTCAATTGTTGCTTGTTTCTTTCTCTTCATCCACCATGGCTTCTTATGAGCATGGCCAAACATGCAAAGCACACACATGGGCATGAATCCTTTCAATTTGGCAAGCCTTTTTGGAATAACATTAGCTTTGGTGAGTTTAATGAGACAAGGAAATGGTAAATGATGGAAGCGGCAGTGCCAATGCATAAGTTCCTGCTGTTTGGATGATAGATGGACTGGATTTTTGGCATGTTCCAATTTGGCAGGCATGATCTTGTCTCATTCTTTGCAATATTGTTTGGTTGTGAAAGGTAAGGCTTCAATGTCGGGATTCTGGGGAAACGACAAACATGCGTCATCCGTCAGAAAAATCTTGTCATTGGTATGCTGGACCATGGCATATTTCTTCCCACATTTGAAATCCCATCCAAGAAACATCACAAAATCAACAAGTCCATTCCCATCAACAAACTTAAGCCATTGGCCTATTCGGTAGCAAGACTTGGACGTGTTTTAAAAGCAAGTGGTGGCATTACAATGTAAGTTTGAAACTTTATTATTGTATTGCTTCTCTATAATTGAACAATAATTCTCAAATTTCTTGTTGCCTCTGTTAACAAACACTGAGGTAGACCATCCCCAGTGGTGGTGAAATGTTTGCTGCCCTTCTCACCATCCCAAAATAAATGGCAGTTGTCAAACAAAGAAAGAATGCCTGTTCCATGATCAGGGCATCCATCAGCATCGGGATAGTTCTCTGCTAGGCGGCGGACTGACATGACGTTGACAGGTGAGTCAGGTAAGTAGACGCACTCCTTCAACTCAAGAACATGTTCAATATCATCATCATCCTCAATTCTCAATTTAACAGTTCTGCCCTTATCTCAGACCTCCCAGCCACAGTGTTTACTGCAATTGGAAGCTCAGTCAATGGACTGTCAAACATAGTTGAGTCATTGCAAATATGTATGGTTGCAGAATTGTCACAGACAAACAGGACCGAGTCAGAATCTAAGGTAAGGGTCACAAAATCTTCTTCCATTGCAACTGAGTGTACTTGTATCTCACTTGAAACTCTCTTGTTGTGAGCAAAGACTTTCAACCATCTGTTTCAACATTGTCTCTCTTTCAATTTATTCTTTGCTGTAAGACATACATAAGCTGATTGAGTTGGAGCTTGCAATTGGCTGTTGGGATTATGCAACAACTTGTGGGATTGACAAATGCAAGTGTACCCTTGAGTGACTACCACTAGATACACAACAAAAGCCAAACATAACACAACTGACTTTGACATAATACCATTGGGTGGCTTACGAGGCTTTGTTAACAAATGCCAATATGGAGCTGAGTAGATGATAAAAGCAAAGTATGTTGCAGAAGAGCCCATTGTTGAGGTAAAACTTAGGTCATTATTTTATGGCTCTTATGGAGCTTGGCTACGCTAACTGGGACTGGTCCCAACTGGGATCTACACAGTAGCCTTGATTCTTCATCTTGAGAGAAGAACCCTTTCTGTGGATTCAGTTCCAATCTATTCTCCTTTTGACAAATTTTAAATCATTGATCTTTAGGGATGATAATATTGCCACTGAAGATAGTGGGGCGGAAATAAGCAATGGTGTTGAATGCCATTCTTTCAAGGAATCTCTCTCCTCTGTTTGCATGAGTCAGTGCAGCTTGAACATGTTCTGGAGTTAGTAGATGGAGCACTCCACAATGAACTAGCTGGTCTTGGAGTTCATCGGCTGTTACCCAGTAAGCACCATTTTTGGTGGAATGTGGTTGTTCAAGAGAAGCAATTTCTTGAGAAATCGCCCATCGACATTTGCTGTGGCAGGTGCTGACCATTTTTGCTGACTTGGCTGTACCCCGGCGTTCTTGCTGAGATCTGTAATAGACATGGCCAATAAACAACTTTTATGTCGCAATGACTGCCACGGTGCTATTTTTCAAAGGCAATGTTGAAAAGCCTTAAATTTTGTAGTTCAACTGTTCCCTTGTGGGTTAAAGTTGACGAGGATGGGTGCAGATGACATATTTATTGATTCAGCCACAAGTAATTTGGAAGGAGGCATTCAAAATGACAGCACTGATAAGAATTCAAATCTGAGCACCGTATTTTTGTCTGGGGGTGTTATTGATGCCAGACCCATCTAAAGCTTTAAAGTTTGGGAGGACTTGTACCGGCAGTGGTTTGAGGATGCAGGGGGTGACGGCTTCTTGTGTTGAAAGTGTTGTGTTTGTTGTGGTTTGGTGGTGTTTATGTTGCTAGCAGATTTGCCTAGCTTTTGCCATGGTGATTGGCTTGTTTTTTCAGATCTGAGCTGACAAGATCCAACTCTGTGACTGGGTGTGATTCAAGAGTCCTACATAAGCTACTATGAAATGAATTCTACAAAAATGAGCGACACCGTCGCCTTAACCCTTTTCTTCTACTTGGCATTTACGGGCTTAAACTGGCGCACAAAAAACGCAGTTTAACATTGGTCGCACGGCATGCGGGGTCTTAACCCTTACCCACCCAGGGGGTCTTTTGGTGGTCATTTTTCAAAATCAAATCCAAACCCATCTTGCTGGCATTTTTAAGGCATTCAAATTTGTGATAGAGAGAACAATGACAAGGTTTGGTGGTTGTTGTTGGAGTGCATGTGCTGAGTTATTTCATTCAATATTGTTGCCACAACAGAGCAGAAGCCATCATTTTCATTTGAAATGCATATTTTTTTTGATGTCCGTGGGCGAGTAAGGGTTAAAGTGGCGCAGAATTGCTCCAGTTTAACCCTGTAAGGTGTTTAAGACATATTTTTTGCAATTTAGATACAAAAAACATTACAGACTCATTAAACAAAAATAAGATCTGAGATTTGGAAACTTTTTCACGTAGTTTTGCTAGCTTTGTCTATGTTGTAGTAATTTTGGAATAATTTTATTAGAGCCTCAAAACTCAAAAATAACTCCATGAACCTATGGGTTCTTAGACACGAAATTGTGAGAGGAATCCATTTAACCACTTTTCAAGACCTGAAATGGGACTTAAAGGGGCATTTTGGCCAATTGAAGTTAAGCGCCAGTTTGAAGAAAAGGGTCAATAAACAGAAAAGGCATAGAAAGTTTAGAACTGAGACAGAATGCGGCATGTAACCATTTTGGGTGTAGATGGCAGCTGCCACGTTTGAACAGCGAGCCATGAGCCATGAACCATGCATTACAGTCTTGCTTCTCGAGTGGGCGGGCGGCGCGCGGGCGGTCAGTGGTACCATATCTTGGGACAAGGCAGGGTTCCCAGGCCATGGGAGGATGGTTATGGACTGTTATGGAGCTTGGATGGTGGTTGTTGTGGCAAGATACCATATGGTACTATCAAGACAATGAAAATTAATAGATAGTAGTAGGAGTGATATTGTACTTATTGACGAGCACAACATGAACATACCTAAGTACTTAGGATTATTTATCAAAACATACTAATGCTTGATGATCCTGGTAATTTCACTATTTTTTTTTGTCATGTAGTTTTCTCATAAAATTAAGAAGTAATCAGAATGAAAACAGAAAACAAAAGGAAGCAGTGGGAAGAAAAGGCAAAATCAAAAAGAAAGGCAGAAAACAACATAAAACCTCACAGGAAATACTAAAACAATGATGGAACTTGAGCAAACATTCAGAGAATATGTGTCCGCAGTCAATGACAGCAAGGGTGACTTTTCTAGAGTTAGTAATCTTTTTGACTTAATCTACCACGACAATTTCAATATTGAAATTGGTGGGAAGTTGGTAAACAAAGGGCAGATGTGTAATGTTCACTCGAATTATTTGGCAATGGGGACAGAAATGAAGTTACTTCATTTTGATGCTGCTTGTTCAGGGGGAGTGACATTCAAGCTGCTTTCTGGCCTAGCGTACTCATATGAGTACGTAGTCCGATTTTACGTTCCCAAATGAGTACGTAGTCTGANAACCTTATCAAACTACGTCCTCATTTGAGAACGTAATGCCAGGCCAGCCAGCAAAGCTCCTGATGAAAAATGATAAGATTGAAGTTGTAATTCATAATTTTGTTTTGGTGAAGGATGGCAAATTTTGGAAAGCCGGCGCAGCTGATGGGCATATCAGTTTTTTAGAAGACGTAAAGAGAACGAGTGATTTCTACAGTTTGGAGAAGAAGGCAAATGATTACTTTAATGTGTTTGATGGAAAAATCAAATCATTTGAAGAAATTTCTGGTCCGTATGATGAGCTGTATCACGAGGAGTTTGTACATGTGACAGACGGATCGCCGTTCAACAAAAGCCAAATGCGATTTGCCATTGAAAAATTGTTGTGTTTTGGGGGCAGAGTGACTTTGTTGAAGTTCGGGAATTTGGAGAGTGATCATGTAGAAGTAAAACTCCGAACTGAATGTGGGGGGAAGGATTCTATAGTATGTAATCGTGGCACAATCAAAGACGGGAGTTAGTAAAACTGGAGCCTTTTGAGGAGGACAAGCGAGTTTATGCTGAACTGAAGGAGGTCGTAGGTACTAAGGGCGTAGACGCGGAAGCGAAAGCAGTTGGTTGTGGTGGGACAAACGTTTCTCATGTTATTTCTCAGTAGTTATTGTGTGAGTTATAAAATTTAGTGGAGAAATAAAGATATAAAAACCAATTTCAACTAATATTACTATAATTAAATGTTTTAGCTAGGCGAACCAAAACATCTTGTTACGACTCGAAATATGTTACTAATAGGTTTGAGCAGTAATAATTGACATCTGTTGTCAAAGTTGGACAGCATGTTGTCATTCACACTTTGAATAGTGTTGAACTAGTTTTCTACACCGTCCTTGGCATAAATGCCATGATCACTGCAACACCTCCATTCGTTATAATGGTATCACAGACAATGGTAGATGGCCTTGATCTGCATCAAAGAACTCACCAAGAATACATGCCTCGTTTCTGTTCTCTTCCTCTTATTTTTTCTGAAACCTTCTTTCCCAGGTCTGCGGAACTGGATAGGCATGGCATGAATGTCGAAGAAAGAGGCACCTCTGCTAGATGCGTGCCATACCATTTCGCCACCGCTATGGCCTTTTTATCTTTTTTGCTTCTTCCCCTTCCTCTCCTCGACTTCCTCCTCCACGGTCTTTTCCGCCAATATCCTCTGCACATCCCCCTCATACGCCTTACTCACATAATTTTTGCCCTCTTTGTATTTAAACAACTCCTCTCTTGGATCCTTTCCTGCTATATTTTTATTTTTGATGTAGTTTGTCGACTCCACAACGTATTGAGTGAAAGTTACACCTCCTCCGGGTTTGGCTCCAGTTTTGATCCCGCCAGAGGTTGCGGAGATTGGTGGATCTGGAAGGCGTGTTTTAACTGGGTCTTTGCGGTCTCGTTCTTTAGTCTTTCTTGTTGCTCGTGGTTCTTCTCTAAACAGAGGTAATGCATTGGGGTTGATTATTGTTTGTTGATTGGCAGAGCTAGAGGTGGTGGAGGTGAGAAAGGCAGCAGAGCCAGTAGGGGCGCGAGATCGGAGTAGTTCGGCGAGTGGGTTGGTTTGACGAGGTGTGCGGGAGGTAGGGAGGAGGGCTCCTTTGGTGGAGAGCTGGGGGTTGTTTAGTACTTGTATTCTGTTGCCGTTGTTGTGGTTTGTTATTTTTCATGGAAGCATTGACAAACAGGATTGACAGTCTGATGCATTATTGCAGCAAACCGAATCAACACGGCTGCAGAATTGATCTGATCCGCTTTGGATACTTCTTATGCATAATCCTTTCGCGGTGTCACAATTACAGCCGCTGTCTTGAAGATTGCAGCAACGTTCTTCGAACACACTACAACTCTCATCATCTCCGCCTTCACATCGCGGCTTAATTATACATTCACAGCTGGAGGCTCCCGATTGACAACACTCAAATGATTCTTTCAATTGCCCTCTGTTACAGCTGCCCTCCTGGTCCATATTATTGCACCACCAATGTAAGAATAGGCACTCGCATGAATTGACATCGTCCACAAGTCCCTCTCCAACTGGAGTGTATGCACAGTGGTGGTAAGCGCAGAAATCAGAAAATTCCATCGAAACAGTTTAATTGTGAAAGCCCAATGAAGAATTTTACAGCGAACAAACTCTGGCGAGCACTCCACCACAATTCTCGTCGAACCAATAATCTCTATCAATATCAGCAAGATAATAGCTGAAGGGCCTCGAATTCTTGCTCAAATGGATCCCCTTGGGATGTGCTGCATCCAGTGTTTTCAGAATCAGTTTGAAATTGAACTGATGATTCATAGCCTTCCGGGACCATTCCGCACTTCATTCGATGGTCATCCAAGAACAAAGCAAACCATGTAGTTCCTCCAAAATTTTCAAAAGTCATTTCGTACGCGTCTTCCCATCGGCACAATTTCTCACTGTCGAAATTGGTCCCATTGATATGATCCAACACGAGCCCTCCATCCCCGCCATCAATCCCCCAACTACTTCCCAATTCGGTGCCTTCTTCTATTAAAGATATTTTCCAGGAATAGCAATTCGTATTTGCAGCGTACGACATTGGAGAGATAAACAAGGCCACTGTAAGAGTTTTGCACCTGGATGTTGGAGAAATAGAGGTTGTAGGATGGTTAGATGATGATGGTGTATTGGATGGAATGGGGGATATTGTAGGACGATTAGTTGTCGACGGTACATTGGATGGAATGGAAGATAGGGTCGGCGGATTACTCGTTGAAGGATTCACAGTCATGGTTGCAGGTTTGGAAGTCGGAAAATAAGTAGGAAAACTGGCAAACTTGGCACCAGGTTGGAGTTTGCGATTTCCGGCGAGCTTTTCTGCACTTGCTTCATTATTTTTTGACATCTTTGCTGTTCTCTCCAATGTTTTTAGTTTGGAATCTGCAACGTCCCTGCTCGCAAACTTCCGCACACCAGGAGAAGAAAATATTTTACTGATCCCCCTTTGTTGACCTAAGGCAATAGAAACAAATAAAGATACAGAAAGCAGCAATAGTGATGCCACTTTTGTCACATTTGTTCCACATACAAACTCCAGTTTGT
>JALLOT010010577.1:0-14961 GCA_036939595.1 Thalassiosira livingstoniorum
ATATATAGGTCATTCATATACATAAGCGGTTTTCAATACCGTCAATTACTTGATGAGTGAAAAATATACGGAACAAAAATTGCGGAACAAAATATAATACCGATTTAGGTTTTTTAAGACACAATGAAAGAAATAATACATTCGCCGGATCGGGTGTGTCATTCGCGACACGGATACAATACGGAATTAACAATTTTTTTCCTTTTTCCAATGATGTCCCACCAAAGTGCCCAAAATATATGGACTTTATAATGTTCTCTTTGAACAATCAGAACTCAATCATGAATCTCACAAAAATTAATATTTTCATGTATTTTTAAAAAAATATTACCTCATGTGAGCATCTATTTTTAGCAGTGTTTTTTTTCAGCACTCCCAATAATATATCCACCTATGAAAGTTATATCTCAAAATTGGAAAATAAAGAGCAGCAGTGGGGGCAGGTGCTAGTATTTCTGTACATGTGGGGTGCACAGAATATCAAGGGACTTTTTTGACTTCTATTTTCTGAGTTTGATCTTCCATTTAAGTTTTTCTGAGTTATATAAGATATGAAAACCAAAACAAAATTGAATGCTGGTCTATTTTCAGTGTAATACCAGTTAGGGAAAATTATGGGGAAATGTTATTTGGGCCAGGTTAATGGAACTATGAAAACTTAAGACCACTTGAGCAAACACACTTTTTGGGATGGCAACCACTGATCAATGTTTGATGATATTATAGTGTGATGTATCTTATACCGTGTTGAAGTTCAAGTACTTGGTGTAGAAATAACACCCAAAATACGGAACCAACTTGAAGTTTCAAAAAAAAATAAAATGTATTTACTCTGTCACAACACTGACCTTTGTCAAAAATCTAAAATTGGGAAGTTTTTGGTGACCAGAACCACAAACCATCAAATGGATGATGTCAGAAACTGATTTTGAACCATACCTTTGTATGGCCTGATTTGGGTCAAAAAATATTTCTGACCAATTATATCTCACACTCAATTCAAAATATATCAATTTTGGTTATTTTGATTGAGACTTTTCTCTCTTTTTGAAATCTACCAAAATAGATAGATTTCATAAATACTAATTCCTATAAGTAATCGATAAATACTTAACACTTGGTGTACAGCATATAGAGCAAATTGTAAGTAATCATCATGGTACTTACTCTATTTCAGAACATAGGAATAAGTACGGTTTAAGACAATATGATTTGTGCTGATAACTTTCTACCGTCTGGCTATTACTACCAATATTAATTATGATGAATTATTAGATTACCATACATAGTACTATATCATTGTACTCGTATAGTAATTACAATATCAGATACTCCTATCATTGTACCATAGAGATTTTTTCATTGTTGAAGCAGGCTCTTAGGCCATGGTCATTCTAACTTAGGTCATTACTAATATTATGAGCTTACTTAGTTATGCAGCTGCTGCAGGCAGCGTGCCACGTGGCAGTGCCCTGTAGCTTGGTAGGGGGGTGCTACGTAAGTACCCTCCTGGTATGGTTCCAACACACCCTCGCAGGGCACTAGGCCGAAGGTCGCAAGGTAACTCAGTGGGCGAGTTAGGCATGTGGAGGTACACTGGGCGTGCATGTTTAAAGTGCATGGCTTCGTGATGTTTACTTGTGAAGTCGGCCAGATTCTCATGTCCCGGGTGATAATGGACTGTAAAGTGCCCATTCTTGACCTGGTCCGCTACCCAGAAGTAGCGCATTTCCATGGATCTTGACCGCTGTTTTTTAACAGAGTTGTTACATATGGAGGCTGCTGTAGAATTATCAGTATGAATTGGGGTCGGGGGCTGTTTATGGCCTAATTCTTCCAAAATAAGGCAAAGAATTTTACCTTCCCGTGCGTTCATGAATAGGGCTCCGAGTTCTGCTTCTGCAGCGGAAGCAGCTACAAATTTCAAAAAAGAACATAAAGTATGAATGGCTCCATTGAGACAGATAGGTTGACCATCTTGATGCATCCAGCCAAGGAAAAAATGTCCAGATGTGCGGCTGCACGCTCTAGGTTCACTGAGATATGAGGCATCTGAATGAATGTTTAATATCATGTCAGATGCCACATATTGGATTTTGGCATCTGGGTTGGTAGCCAGGTAGTCGAGCATTTGTTCGACACAAGTGATGGTGCGTTTTGTGGCGTTGGCCTGTTCTGCAGCAATAGAGCTGAGGGCCATCAGGACAGTCATGTCCACAGCTCGTGCGTAGTATAAAATACTACCCACGACCTGCTGAACATACTTCGTTTTGTCTTTGTCCAGGTGCTTGGTGTTATCTTCAGGTATCGGGTCTTGAGCTGCCTTACCGTATTTCCGTGGTCCAGTGGGGTATGGGACATGCTGGGGATGTCAAGGTTTCTTGTGCTTGTATTTTTCCAAGACCTTATTGATGTATTCTGGCATGGGAATCCACAGCCATCTTTTCTTATAGTCCCACTCAAGTGTGATACCACAGTATAAGATTCCATCCCAATCGATGGAGAGCTTGTAGTCTTTTTGGAGGGCGTTAATAAGGTGCAAGGCATCTTCTTTCTTGGCATACTTAATGCCAAAATCATCTACCACAAGGGTAAATTGAATGTCTCGTGTGATATGCTTCCAGAGACCTGATGTGTGGGGAACTTCGTAGTAACCTTGGGGGGGCAATCGTTCCTTGAGGAGCTTGTTAGCAAGAGCGCCGGCGGCTGGTAATCCGTAGATTGCTCTGCGGATTTTGACGTAAACGTAACCGTTCTTTTCGTGCGTATTCAAGTTGTATTGATCAATTGTGTGTTGAGGAAATAATTTGAGTGGAATTTTCATGTACTCAAATCTTTCCATCGGCGTTCCCAAGTAGAAGTTCTTGATGTCGACGCAGAGAAATTTTGCCTCGGGGGTAGACAATACGCTGTTCCACAAGATCTTGGAAGTAGTGAGGTCAGCAGTGCATGTGGTTATTTCTCCAGGGTACGAGAGAAGGTTCCCGCCAGCTGTGAGGCGGACACTGTTGGGGTCTTCTTTCTGTGGACGGTAGTCCACAACGATCCGTGTGTATGTGATCGTTCGGTCTGCTGGGATGTTCTTGATTTCATCATGAGTCGTGACAAAAATTGAATCTGTTCTTGCTGTTCCTGTTTTGTTGTCTCCTTGCGCCAGGTTGCCAAAATCTTTTCCAAATGCTGTCGTCCATGTCTCGCAAGTTACTGGGTCCAATGCCAATTTTTGGTATTTGTCAATCGACTCACCTGTGAATGGGTGTATCACTGGGGCACAAAAATTCTTGAGGTCAATTGTTTGGGTGGCATACATGCACTGTATTTTCCGGGGCATAAATGGGAGATGTTCAGCAGTCTGTTCTGTGCATACAAGGAGATTGAGGGCCTCTTGTGAAATGATAGCTGGTGAGTTGGAGATGGTGTGTTGCGTGCGTTGTCTTTTAGCGCTGGGTATATCTTCGAGGCGGTTTGTTTCTGGGGGGGCTTCTTGGATTTGGCGTGATCGGCGTGTTGCAATGGGGGGTTGAGCCTGTGTTGGTTTGACTTGTGGTTCATCTTGTTGCAAATGTTGTGTGACAGTTGGTGGAAGAATTGGTGGTAACTGGCCAGGAGTGTTGGCTCTTGTTCATTTGAGGTGCACCCTCGGAGCTGATTGGATCACCCTCGGAGCTGTCGGGTTAACAGACGTAGTGTGCTGTGGTTGATCATGCAGCCTCAGAAGTTCATTGATGTTTGAGTTGAAAATGTCACTAAGGTTCTTGAGCGCTTGGATGTGGAGTGAAGTTGTTGTTCCTTGTTTCTTGATGAGGGCAGCAATATAGGTGGCCGAATCCTTGGCGATTTGAACTGCTTCGTCGAGGCTAGATTCTTGTGGAGTTTGGCAATGAGTTGGAAAGAAATTTGCCTGTCCCGAGATGCGGAATCCTGCAGTTTCTGGGACATAGAACCTGTAACAACGGTAGTGTTGTTTGGCTCGTCCAACATACCACGCATCTGGCTCGTGGTTCCCACAAGGCTCTGTTGTCCGGAGGGTTAAAAATGGTTGCTCGAGTTCCTGGAGGGGCAATTGGTGTTCTGTTGAAGTCAAAAGCTCCTTCCAAGACATGGTATGTGGAGAGGCGAGGATTAATACGTGATGTGCGTAGAAGATTCAAGGTATCCTGTGCTTGTTGAAGGAGTTCTGGTCACAATTGTAGTGGAAAATCTTTATCGCAACTGCAGAGGCCAGCGATGAAATGTGCCTTGAAGGTTTGGATGGCTCTTTCAGCCGCATTTATGCGGTGATTGTACAGTTCTACTAATTGCAAATCAATGTTGTTCTGGTGGAGATACTTTCAGACTGCCTTTGTTGCCACATTATCCATAATGTTTAAAGATGGTTTAAAACCTCTATCAGTTAGGTATTCACGCTTATGCTTAAAGGCTTTGACTATGGCTATGGACTCTTCAGTGGCATCTTTCATGGGGTGTACCAGGATGGCATTAGTCGTCCAATCATAGAGAATGAACAGGCATACCATTCCATTGAGGGAACGGACTGGGAATTTCCCAATTAGATCTGTATAGATCGTGCCATTTCGTCTGTCAAACCAGACTGCTATTGCAAATAGAGATGGTTGTTTCTCAATTGTTTTAGGTGGGTTCATGTCTTTGCCATCTCGTGGATTGGTGGACTGAGCAGGTTTGGGTTGTGTTGATTGAATTCCCATTCGTTTTCATTTCATATGGCCTTTGTCGGTGGCTGGTGAATCAGGTAAGTATTTTTTGACATGCAAAGGAGTTAGTCCAGGAAATGAAGCCAATTGATTGTTTTCCATTGCTTTGATGAGTGTACTTTTAGTTGGACTGAATAAGGCTTGGTGAATAAATTTGAGGAGGGATTCATGCGAAGAAAGTCCAATGATGTTTGCTGCATAATGTGTTGGTTGAGGTGTACGTAATGCATCCTGTGGGTTGTGCTGGTTGGAAAGGGGGATGACCTATAAACCAGTTGTTGGTTCTTTTAGTCCCCTTAATATGATTTCATTGTTGTATGAGATAATGCACGCTGAGTTAGTAAATTTTGCCTCACAGCCATTATCTGTGAGTTGTTTGATCAAAATCAATGAAGCATGGGCCAGTCCTGGCACAACATGTGCTCGTGTGGCTCCTGGTGGAAGATGTGGTAAGTCAAGGTCACCTTCTTGTGTAGAGGAAATTTTGTCTCCATCGGGGAGAGCTATGCAAATAGGTGCATTCATTGGAACTTTATTCTGCTTTGGTGCGACTGGTAACAGGAAATGGCTGGTGGCGCCGGAGTCTGCAATGGCGAAGGTAATTGGGACTTTAATGCCCCCAAAATTGAAAGCTGTGTTGATTGTGCAAATTTTATCTGTTGTTGTTTCACCACAGCATTTTGGATTTGGTACATGGAAAGAGCAGATCTCATTTGGGTGAAGGTTGTCTTTGTTGTCCATTATTTGGTGGGGAGGTGCTTGTTCATTGGCGATGTTTGCATGGACCACTGTTGCATTGTCATCATTGTCTGTGTTTGGCCGTACTTTGTCGTATGGGGATTTTAATGCAATGGATAAATTATACTGATTGCTATTCGTTACAGTTTGTTGGGTGGGGGTTGGCGAGTAATGTGGTAAATTGTCTAAATTAGAACAATTAATCTCTACATTTTTAGCAATCTCTGCCGCCCTTAGTAGTCGATCATTTTTGCGGTTCCAGTTGCGAACTGTTCCCATTGTTGTTTTGGTTTGTATTATTATACTGCATCCACATGGGGTTATACCCTTGCGTTTGGAAGTTTGCCATCATGAGGTTTTGTCATTGTTTCATTACCCATCCTTGCCCTGCTCCGGTTCCATCTGCAAGGGTTTTGTGCTCAGCTTTCATGCTGGCACCCGGGACCAAGTGTGCCTCGTTTCGTTTGACGAAATGGATGTGGTTCCTCTTGGGGTTGGGACATTGAGATCCCCAATGGTTGACGTCGTAGCCACAGCTGTAACAGTAGAAGAGATTGTCGTGTGTCTTACGTGTGTTGGAATACATTGGGCAATTGTTAGGTCCCATATTGTTAGACTGGCGACGGTTGCTATTGTTGTTGTTGTTAGAGTTGTTGCGGCGCCCAGAGGAGTTGTTGTTATTGTTGGAATGGCGGGAGTTGGAGGAATATTGAGCTGGTGTCGAGGTCGGCTATTGTGGCTGGTAGATGACGTTGGGGCTGCGTCCAAATTGCATGCCGGTGTCCATGGGCTGGGCCGGTGTCCACTGCTGTTGTTGAACTGGCATTTGGGGTTGTTGCATCATGTTCATGGAAATCATTGCCATCATTGGCATCATTCCCCCCATCATGGATTGCAGCATTTGTTGCATTTGTTGGTTTTGTGTGGCGAGGAAAGCGGTGTGCTCTGTGAGTTGTGAGACAGTATCGTTGGTAGAAGCTTGGCGAATGGCAAACTTTGTTAGCCCCTCAGTGATGGATTATAGGCTGACTTCATCATCGTGTACGTCGTTGTTGCCAGATGCATTGTACCCTGTTTTGTACCCCTGGTTGGCAACCGTGCCACTAACTTCGCCCTGAGCCAACATGGTTTCATATTCATCAATCATGTGGTCCCTAAATTCAGACCATTGCTTTTTGCCACTCTCTGTCCAGCGGCGGAGAGCCCGACTGTAAAGGTTTGTTGCTTTCAGTTTGCGCTTGGCATGGCTAATTAGCGTAGCCTCAGTCAACTTGAAATCCACCCCCGGGACTGCCATCAGGAAAAGTTGCACCTCCTCAATTTCCTGGAGCATGAGCTCAACAGGTTGTGTACAATCCATTGGTTCAAATAATTTTTGTTGCATTGCCGCTACTTCATCGTCATCGGGTGTACCGTAGTGCCGACGTAAAGCAGAGAGGATTTGGCGTGGTGTTTGATTGCCGAATCCCACCTCATTGAATGCCCCAGCTCCACTTTTAAATGCTTTGTCAATACTTTTATCGAGTACTTTGTGAACAGCGGAGCGGAAATTAACCGGATTTGTGTAGTCAGCGGTGTCCAATCGCCATTTTAATTCAATTGCTCGGAGAGCGGCAGCGTTGGCATTGGGGGGGTAAGTCGGTGCTGGATCGGGTTTATGGGGCATGTGCCAAGTTTGGTTGGGGCCTTTAATTGGGGCAACTTCTTCATCAGTTAGGAGGTTGCCAGCCCATCCCAAGTCTTCATCATGACGGTAGGGAATGTCTTTTGCGGCATCGGTGAGGGCCTTCCGAACGGAGCGGATGGATTGAAAGGTGGGGCGCCCAACAATGGGGTCAATTTGCCCGAGTTGAGTCTGGAAGGACTCGACAGGAATAATTTCTGCAGACATGGTGCAGAGGTGAAGATGGTACTCTTCCTAGGAAGATGTGCCGGGGAAGCCGAAGCTGTTATAACGGTATTAGTAACGACTGTTGAAGCAGGCTCTTAGGCCATGGTCATTCTAACTTAGGTCGTTACTAATATTATGAGCTTACTTAGTTATGCAGCTGCTGCAGGCATCATGCCACATGGCAGTGCCCTGTAGCTTGGTAGGGGGGTGCTGCGTAAGTACCCCCCTGGTATGGTTCCAACATTCATGGTGAAATGGACTATTGAAGAGATCAAAATTCAAAATCATCAGATTTTTGAGGTCCTTTGAGGTGCTGAAAAATCACACAAATTCCAGTTACCATAGAATTTACATAGGAATATTATAGTGAAATATATCAATTGTGGTAGATTTAGGGTTTTGCATAGATCCATGCAACTGCATAGACCTACCTAAGGTAGTATGGAAATCTATCGTTTTTGGTAGATTTCAGGTTTGGGTGGGATATGTTTACTTGACCACAACAAAAAATATCATATTATTTTATTTTTATTTTGGCGACTTTTTCCTTTTTAGAGAAAAAGTGTGGATATTTTCTGTGGTCGGCGATGAGATGGAGGTTCGCATAGGGCTCGCATTTACAATATTTTTATTCATTTGTGGCGCACCAGATACTTAAACTGTCCTCGCCGAGTTTTGACATCAGTACGAACATCGAACGCCAAGGCTTCTTAAAAACTTCATAATGCTACTCCTATCATGTTCATGGACGGCGATATGTTCGAGGTTCGCACTGTGCTCAGACATGGGGCTTGCATTTTCTTGTTCTTTTTTCCTCTTGTCATAACGACAATGTCGGAGTGTACTATGGTACCATTTTATCATCTCAACCGTACCATAGTTTCACAAGAAAATTACCCCAAAAAGTGGGACACCACCTCGCCACTCGCCACCCACAGAAGCAGAGAAAATTATCAGATTGCGCCTCAGAGGTCCATCTCAACCGTAGTTTCACAAGAAAATTGCCCCAAAAAGTGGGACACTACTACCTAGTATACTGACACTATGGTACTACATGGAGAAAATAATTATTAGATTGTGTTTTAGAAGGTTTGTAGAGGTTTTCGAGTAAAGGAATGATCCACTTTCCTCCTCCCACTTACAATACTTACTGAGAATACGAGTACGATATTGTACTTACCACCTACAACCTAAGTACATATTTCGTCTTTGGCCCTGCCTTGTGGCTTGTAGTCCAGTCGCATTTCTGGCCTGTCTCACACAAAATCATTTTCATGCCACGAGCCACGACAGGCTACGACCTCAGATTTGAAGCCATCTGTGAGCATCTTCTATGCATCGCCTCCACCAACGGCCATGATGATTTCAGAAACACAGTCAACAGGAGCAATTCCTGCCTCAATCGATATTCCCAAAAACGTCAGTTCAAACCCAACGACATCGTTTGATAAGAATACCAAATCCAAATACAAATGTGAGCCATTTCCGTCGAAACTCTTTAGGATGCTGGAAGATGCAGATAGGTTCTGCTTTTCAAACATCGTCGGATGGCTACAACATGGCCGAGCATTCGTCATTCGAAAAGATAGTACATTCATGAATCAAATCTCTCCCAGATATTTCCAAGCAACAAAACTCCGTTCTTTCCATCGTCAGCTCCATTTGTGGGGCTTCAAACGGTTAGTAAAACATCTTTATTGAACTTTGTCCGTCTTGGGAAGTTTCTATTTCTTACATAGAGGATCAACTTTTCTCTTCGTGTCTTCATTTTTCTTCAAACTACTACTTTTCTGCATAATAGAATCCACGAAGAGGACCACAGGGATTGCGGAGCCTGGTACCATCATGCATTCTTGCGTGGCAAACCTGAACAATTGGTCAACATGAAACGTACAAAAGTAAAGGGAAGGGACGCAATAATGAAGGGAAAAGTCGGGTACGGTTGCGTGCCAAACTTTTACGAAATGCCTCCGCTTACTCCCCCTAGTTACGATGAATCACAAGTGACGAGCAACGGCTTTACGGCTGACACTGACGAATCAGTGCCTATTTGCCTAATGACTTCAAGTTTCCCATCAGATACCTCTAGAAACGTCTATGATGGTGGGAGGAAGTCTGAACTCAGAGGTAGGACTCTAGCTTGCGTATCTAAGGAGCAGGACCTTGAATCTAGCGACTACCCTTCAAAAGAAATTTTCGAGCCACTGCCAGCATTCGAAATCTGCCACCCACCTTCCGAAATAACGCACGATCTTATTGCTCTCAGCACAATCATCGTCGAAACTTGGTAAAATGACAATTAGAAGTCTTTAGCAGGAGATTAATGGAGATTGAATCTTTATCTATTCTCCTCGAAGTAGTCTGAGGTCGTGTTATTTTCCTTTCAGAATTCCGGCTGTTTGCTTGGCCATAGCTATCTCTAAAAATTAATAAAATAATCCGACTGTTTGAGAGTTGATCCTGATCGTTTTCCCCGCTCCTGCTTCCATGCACTCTGCACTATCACACACGTGCTGCTCTTTATGCCCTATAGGATGACGTATCGTAGAGGAAAAAAGTATGTTTCTCGTTCTTTCAGATGGTATTGACGATAATTTGGTTCTAAAAATAGGAGCACAAGAGGAGACTCGACGGTCATCTGATCATAGCCCGTCATTTTGTGTTCAATTCTAGCCATCTAAAACCAATAAATATCTCCTCCAAATTAATATGCTATGATGGTTTCGACTTTGAGCTGTTGGCTAATCGTTCCTTTACCAAAGCGTTGATGCGAAGCACTGACAGCTTGGGATGTTTCGCACCATGATGTAAAGTTACCACAATGACAAGAGGATTAAGTATGGCGCAAGCATTAATTACAATGGATACTCATGAGTTGTCATTCTCTGAATTATTTCCACTAATACATATTTTCATCCTCGACCCACTCCTTCGTTTTTGAAACTTTTGAATTTCCATTTTATATTTTATGATTATTTATTTTTCACTCTCTTCGAGCGGGCCTATAAAAATAAACAAGATTCAAACAAACGATTATTTCCAACAAGAACTACTATGATATCGTTGACAGCGTTTTTTTATGACAGTCTTTTGCGTTGAGACTTCAGAGGTAATTCGAGAATCTTCTCTCGGATTTGCTCCGACCAGAAAGTGGTTCAACTTTCTTTTCCTTCGAGGATTTCTCCATCACAATAGCAGAGAGTGATGTTGTGATTTCGCTCATCAACGGCCGTGCACTTGGTGAGCTTGACCAACATGAACTCATGAGATCCTTGACTGAGTTAGGTAGATATTTTTTATCCAGCTTAGGTCTAGCACACTTCAACAAAACCGACTTTTGCAAGTCATCAGCCGACTTGCTTTTTGCGAACGGTTTCTTTAAGCAGCATATTTCCCAAAATACGATGCCGAATGAATACACATCTGCTGCAATTCCGTATCCCGACCCAAGACCCACTACAATGGCAAAGAAAGAGATATGCCCGCCCGTTAGATTCAAGTTGAAAAGACAGTAGAAAAGTTGAACAATTCGAAAGCCTGACCCATTCTTCTTACCTTCGGGCGCCATATAACGGGGCGTGCCAGCCTACAATACACGAAGAAAGTGATTGCGCTCATACGTTAGATCAAGTTTATGACAACAGTAGAAAATTTGAGCAATTTAGTTACTAAATTACTTCTTCTCACCTTATCAAAAAGTACCATTTCGGCACTTTTATCTTCATCTGCGTTTGTGCCATTGCTTGAGCGAACTTCTGCTGCAAAGCCAAAATCAAAAAGCTTGAGAACACCTTTTGAATCAAACCCGATATTTGCAGGCTTCAAGTCTCGAAAGACGATATAATTTGAATGAAGGTACGCTAATGCATTGGAAATGGAATGAGCCACCTTGAGTTGACGAAGCGATGGAGGGGTTTTGCCTTTCGAAGCTGCCTTACTCCACTCAGAAATACGATCCTCCAGAGTGTGTTCAAGCCTGTCCAACAAAATGAAATAGCTGTCATTTAGCATGAATGAAGTTGACAAACATCCTTCCCCTCTTCCGTGCAGCTTGATAATGTTTGGATGGTCAAGCGAAGAGAGAATAATCATTTCGTGCGCCAAATCGCTGACGCCAATCTTGAATAACTCTGAATCAGCTCGAGTTTGAGGGCGAAGGCATTTCATGGCTAGTGTTAGCCGACGTTCAGGCCTTCTGGCGGTTGCATTTGATCCGAGGCAGATGGAGTTGCTTAGAGTGCTTCGTCTGGGATGTCTTCTGTTAGAATTCGTTTTCGCGGCTGATTGCTTGGACAAATCGTCAGCAAGATCAACAGCACCACCCAAAATCGCTCGAGAAGGGAGAATATCCTTGTCATCTGGAATCGTCGCCGTCACTTGAAAGACATCGCAAAAGCTGCCCTTTCCCAAATGCCGACCAATTGTCAGGTCGGACTTGAAAAATTTTGGGACGGAATGGAATTTCTCTCTGTCAGCAGCTGAGAGCTTGTGTGACGGGCACTGTTCTTGATGTCCCTCAACCTCCACTCTATCGTCAACGCATAGATTTCGATCGTCAAGACACTCTTTTAGTATCATTTCTAAATCCCTATGTGAATCGTCTTTCCCGCTAGAAGAATCAGTACTACGTTCTTCTCTCTGTTCGCCTCGAAACGAGAGTTTCTCGTCTCCGCCAAAGCCCAAGAATTTTTTGTTTGCGCTTGTGTCGGAAGCATCCTCCAATGCTGAACAAGCAGCTTCCTCAACATAAAAGCTAAGCTCTGTGCCACTCGGTTTGTGACTCGTGTTTTTAATGGATGCGAAGTTCTTCGCACTTGTGATGCTGCGGCGCATCAAGCTTGCAGGATTTTTCTTCATGTTGGAGACTGACAAGCTTGGATTGTTTGGTTGCCAGTGAGATGGGATCATCAATTCATCACTTCGTGCCCTTCTTATTATGCTGTATGAATTTGTGTAAATGGACGATATGGTTGGCAGCTCTAACACACCAACTTCCTTTTCAACGTTGTTTGGCGTGAAAGATATGAGTTCTTCAGATATGGAAGGCGCCATTATTTTTTCAGTTATTGAGTTGGTTCTTGGTTCACATTTAAATTTTATGAAAACATGATAAGTAATATGTGTATTGTCTATGTAGAGGTCAATAACAATAATGCAAGTGGACTATTGATGCAAAAGATAGGGGCTTGCAGGGAAAATAAGATCCTGTAATTACCATAGAACACTGTCACTGTTCTTATGAAAGCAAAAAGGAAAGATTCAAGATTCGCACAACTTACCTGCTTACTAAATAAAAAGTGATATTAATAATTATTGGTGTCGCGTCATGTGCAATTTTGTACTCTATTACTCGTATTAGAAGGCAAGTAGTACCACTACTCGTACTTCTAGTAATGATGATGATGTTGTAAGCTACTAGAGATGATCCAGTTGTATCGCCCTGAGCTGTATCGCCCAATATATCACCCAGCAGGAGACCAGTACTTATATTTTCTACTTGATGGTAGGAAATCTACATACTGGCTTCTCGTTTTTTTTATTTTTTGAACAAATTCTAGCAGTCACATCCTTTTTTTTGGCCCAAAAATGAAAATACCTCACGTCCTTTTTTTTGGTCCCAAAAAAAAATTACCATATCCTAATTTTGTCCCCAAAATTGAAGCCTTGTTTTTTCAACTCAAACATTGAGGGAGCGCGTTTATTCATTAGAGTATTATTCTACCATGGCAATGGCAACATACAACACCACCCCCTTTGCCGTTCCGTCTCAACGATCCAATTCGGTTGCTGTAACCACCTCACCCCCTCCCCCTCCTCAATGATAACCTCACCCCATAGCAATTCCATCGCACAATGCAATTGCNTCAACGATCCAATTCGGTTGCTGTAACCACCTCACCCCCTCCCCCTCCTCAATGATAACCTCACCCCATAGCAATTCCATCGCACAATGCAATTGCGGCGACCATTGCAAGATTAAAATTGGCTGCTATCCCATTGCTGAGACCAACGATCCACTAATATAATTGGGTGTCATTGGTGGTGCATCCGATCCGTTGGCTAAAGGGTTACGACAATGTAAAAGGAAATTGTTAGTCAGCTTTTCATCATTGACCGGCCATGACGACGGGGGTGATGGTCTGTGGCAATTGGTGGAGGCGGTGCTGTTTACTGGGGCGTCATCCAGTGGGGCCGACGGAGACGATCGGCGGCGAGGGAGATGGTTGTCTCGTCGCTAGCTAATGCCATGCCAATCAACGCCATTGCCAAGGTGCCACGGGATTTTGCTATTGGCGTCGGGATGTTGGCAAATGAGATCAAGAAACAATGATGGCCATTGATTTGGATGATGAAAATGGCCATCAATAGAGACGACGGCGATTGGACACGATTTCGTGGTCATCAACGATTGCGTGGTTGTCGAGGGATAATACAGCAACTCCATCGGCTGCCATGGAAGGAGGCGAGGACAATGTCAGCGTTGGGGGTGTCACCATCTGTTGATGGAGAGAGCTACTATCAGATGCAACAATAAATCAACAAACGCAATGGAACCCTGAATGCTTGCTGAGCGGAAGAATTCACGTTTCGTGAATCTCCGGGCTTGCGGTTTCGGGTAGTACATGGTTGGCTAATTAAAACACCAACCGCCCATCCTGCGATATAAGTTCATTCAATTGGTCTACCAAAAGAAGAAGCCATCCCTCGCTCAAGCATACTCCCAACATTTATCTAATTTAGATTAGTAATTGCAACAATTTGTAGTTAGTTTTTGCAGTAATTAATATTAGGATTTAGTGGAGGGCTGATCATAAGAATGTAATAATTTCTAGATTCATGTCACTGTGCATGTCTATTACTAACATCATGAATTGTTTTTTGCTGTTTTCAAAATAATTTACTAGTGTTTGTACTAATTAAATTATCTAGCTTTTTTACTAGTTAAATGCTTTGTGTTTTATTTTGCAAAGACTTAAATTACCTATGTAGTGTTTTTTACTAGAGGTAGTGTTTTTGTTGTAGTACCTTACTATGCACTGTATGGTATGTACTACTGGTAATAGCCGGTAATGCTTACCTTAGGTATTACTATAGTACCATACTACTATCTAGTACATGGGCTATGCTACTCTAGATAGAGATTGTGATGTGGCATGTGCAGGAAGGGCATAGGCCGTAAAAATTTGAATTTGCATCTCCATCATGCGTCCATAAAAAAGAAGGGGACTGCATTATGTCCTTGAACTGATAATTTAAAAATGATTGAAAAGAATATTAGATGTGCAAAAATACTGATTGTGACATACTTTCATGAACAAAAATGAATAAAAGTGGGCGATATATTGGGCGATTCAGCTCAGGGCGATACAACTGGATCGTCTCTTAGCTACGAGTAGAAGATAATTAAACGCATGTTTACTAGTACCCAGTACGCATTGTTCTTTCGCCGAAACATTTGGCTTTGTGTCAGTTACGTAAATTGTTTAAGCTTTAAGTGGCCCCAAAGTCGTCCTAACCGACAAAAATATTTCAATTACTTTTTTAAATAATTTGAAATTTGTCTTCCTCTCCTCCTGCTTCCTTTTCATGAAAACATTTTTTATGAAAAGGAAGCAGGAG
>JALLOT010010625.1:0-10920 GCA_036939595.1 Thalassiosira livingstoniorum
TTCAGCAGGAATAGTATTACCATACATATACTGCAGCAAAATGCCAAATACATGTGGTTTAATGCCAACAATTGAAACGGGCTGCTTGTCTTCGGTTTGCTCGCAAAGATCAGCAAGAACTGGTGCACTGTCTTTCAAAATTAGCCTGTGTGCATGGTACTTAGTCGGATGAGTCTTGGCCTTCTTTTTCCCTTCATCTTTTAATTCTTGCCCCCCCACAACAAATAAAACGCAAGTTTTTCCACAAGATCGGATTGCGATTCGAAATTACGCCAGCCATAAAGATGATCATGGCCACGGAACACTCTTTTATTCATCCGTCGATATTCTTCAGTTTCAAATCCCAATTCGAAATCGATTTCGATTGTTTCCTCCGAACGCTGCTGAAGGAAGATGCTCACCATTTCATCGTTGGCATATGGGTCTCCTTCTGGATACAATTCAATCTTCCATTGTCTGCCAAAGCACGCGAACTCAGGTGATACGACTACTACGTCATAGTTGAGGTTCTCGAAATTGGGGAAACGGACTTCGAAGCAGGTAAAACCATCACGGTTCGTGAAGGGAAGGACTTTAACTGAGATGTTGTGTTCGTTGTCCATTGTGATCGGCGATTTTAGAATAGAATTGAATGTTGTTTGATAGGAGAAACGATGTTGGATTTCATGAGGCGAAATATGGTAGCAGCGACGGACTCTGACGGACTGCGCTCTGGCTCCCGGCAATTCGGCAGCCCACAATCTTGGTCCTCAAATAAAATTTAGGATGAAGAACGCGCTTTAAAAGAGTTAAAGATCAATTTTACCTTTCATCGGTCAAAATTACAGAAACATAAAAAAACACTAGTACGCAATAAACCTGCAATCTCCTGCAATTCACCCTAAAAATATCTGAAGACACTGTAGATAACACTTCTTGAATTATATTATCATCCATCACATCACTCTCAAAATAGTAGACCTGGCCATATTGACTGAGCAAGCTGGTAATTTACAATTCTGTTATATTCCCACCCAAATTTTTTTGCATTGTTCATCATTTACAAAGTATGTATCGATTTACAAATTTCTAATAATATTTGTGAGTAAAAAATATTGATAAGTAATTATCAAAATAAATCTTACCTTTACCTCAATGAATGGTCACTCAACAAAATATTCCTAATCTTTTCACTACGTTAAAACAATCTTTCCTATTTCAGTTAGAGAAGATTGTGTACTCATCCCAATCAAAGCAACACAGTAAAAAATATAGAAAAGCTGAGAAAGAGTTGCCAAGTTGATTTCTTTCAAAATCAATAATAATATAAATGGGATATGTTTCATCAAGTATGACCATTCTCCGATAGTCTCCCTCAACTAAATTTCAGCAATGATTTCTGCTTACTGTCCATGTTGCTCAAAACAGTTTTTGGAAAGACAAACATATAAACACTGCAAAAACCATTAAGTAAAAATATGTTTTCGAACTATTAGTCTCTTGCTGTCAGTATGTAGATCTTTACTACTTTCTCTATGCAATATCAAGCTTTCCAATCCCCTCTCACTTTTTTGTCTAATGTGCCACCCATCAATTTAGCACAACATTACATTATCATGACACAAATATCTGAATTCAATGTCTGATAATTTACATTTGAAGTGATTTATAGCTGTGATTTGGCTACTACTCATCTGTTGATGGGGTTGCTGATCTTACACACCCAAGAAATGAAGTCAAGATGCTTATATCATTGATAACAAATGCCATGGTGCCTCCAACATCATTTTAAACTATTCAAATGATTACTGTACATTTAAAAAAAAATAATGCATTGCCATGTAGAAAGGTTGTGGAAGCTAACTTGCATGTAAATAGAATGCTGTTTATGTAAAACAATGAAAATCTAAAAGCTATCAAATGATTTTAAGTTATGCATAATAATTGTGGTTCAGATATAGTATAAATATCATTTTTACTAAGTCTGGGCTTCTTTTGATAAAATTGCCATAATTCTCCAAAAAATGACAAAATAGGCCAAATTCTTCTGTTATGATATGGTTTGCATGTATCCAAATATTATTATTCAAAGTGTCAACAAATGAATAAGAAAAAATGTTGAGGAAGAAAGATTTTTGAACCCATCATGTGTCAAATGACTATGTGTAATTACAAAGTTGTACACATCATAAAAACCTTCCTAGTTGGTAATCAATTTTTATGTCTATCATAATTTTTGAACACAAAGAAAAATCCACACCAAGAATATCTACATGTAAAAATATGACTTTGTGCTTTTTGTTTACCATTTTGTCATCATTATCTATTACTTTTTTAGTTCCCATCATAGCTAGATACAAAATTTTTAGGTGTTATCTTTGTCAGATGTGCACAGCATGAATCAGCAATGAGGACTATTGAAAAATTCCTTTTTTGAAATTCTAGAGACTGGGGAGTTTTTGAATAAAATGTGCATGGCAAGAATTTACCAACAAAAATGTCCAAACTTCTCATTTCCCTTCAAGCTTTGTCTGCTTTGAGTAGCAGAGTTTTGACTGCATAGATATTTGACCCTTCTGTTCAATAGCAATATATTTTCATAAGCACTCAGAAGATTTTAAACAAATTATGCAAATTTCTACTAACTTCTAGTAGGTTTTGCTCACAGAAAACAAACCTCATTAAACCCTGTATTTTTTTCATTATAT
Organism: Thalassiosira livingstoniorum; assembly: GCA_036939595.1. Lineage (NCBI taxonomy): Eukaryota > Bacillariophyta > Thalassiosirophyceae > Thalassiosirales > Thalassiosiraceae > Thalassiosira > Thalassiosira livingstoniorum. The sequence continues at coordinate 2,688 of JALLOT010010625.1, forward strand.
GCTCACAATTGTTTCAAAAGTAATATTTGAAAGTGTCTTTTATTTTTAACTGTGTCACAAAAAACTGGCTTACAACAAATATATTTAGAAAAATGATAATGTTGCTTGCATTTCTTTGTTCTAATCCTACTGGCTATTTAGAAAACTGATATTTGCACAAAAGGATAAAGATCAGAACTGATTTTACAGTTTTTGAATAAAGTTTCACTGTTCATAAAAAAATTAAAAATGAATAAGGAGTAATTACTAAAGACTTACTTTAAATTATAAAAAAAATTGAAACAAAAGACTTCTGTTTAAAAACTGAAAAATAGTCAACAGATTTGTTTACCAATATCATCTTCAATCTTTTCAAACATAAATCCCAAAAAGGGGATTTGGAAGATTTTCAAATGTTTTAAAACTAATGTTGTAACTTTCTCCCTATCAAAGAAAGAGAGATTTTTTAGCATTTTTGAATTTAATATTATGAATATCATGATGTCAGGGCTTCAAAGATGACCAGAAAAATCTTCCTTGAAATAGTTTCTAGTTAAACCCAAAGATCCATGACATGATTTTGGATTTAGGACAACAATATATAAAGTTCAATTTTTAATGAATCTTGTTTTCTCATCCAGTGATTACTTGCACAAAAAGTATTACCATAACAACACAGTTTGAGTGGGGAAGAGTTAGTCAATTTCTATTTTGATAGCGATGATATGTATTTAACCATAAATTTTATGTTTTAATGTATATATTGACAGAATTGACTTGTAAGATACTGATTGTAATCCAATAACTAAAGTAAAAACGGAGTTACTTTATCCTCTTTAGAATATTTTTATGTACATCATCAATTTCCCATTATAATGCTATCCAAATTCTTTATTGATTGGTTAGAGTCATAATTTGGTATAAAAGAGTTTATGTTTTAAAACAAAATCATTACTTTGCTTCTATATTGATTGAAAATGACACAAAAATAACTAACAACAATGATTTACATCAACAAAAACTATAATGTAATTTATCAAAAACTTTTTGTTTCATTCATGATGTGCTACTGTCAACAACTCATGGAAGTGCCAAATCATTCTGCTCATATTCTCTGACTTTACAACAAACTTCTTGATGAAACAAAGTCAAGTGGGTCAGTTTTATATTGATATATTCACAAATTACCAATTCCAACATTAAAGGGATTAACATTTGGTAGAGGTGGATGATATTAATGCTTAATGCTTGCAACTATATGAAAGATTAAATGATTCAAGATGATTAAAACAGAAGCCATTTTTACAGTTTTGTTAATAGTAGGGGTCAAGCATTCTGGTTCAAGAAGAAAAAGACAAAGACATGCTTGATATTATAAACTGATCTCAGATTTCTCTAGTCAATTCTGAACCAAGAATTCAGAGTAAAGTTATTTTTCACTAAAAATCTAAAATCAATCTTTGTGTATCCTTTGTTATATGATAACTATTATTTCAAATTATGTTGTATTAATATCTCATCCCAATGTGATGTCTCTTGCATTACAAACAGTTAAGCTAGTTAAGATTTATACAGATAACAACAAGAATTAAAAGATCACAGAATAAAAATGGACTAAACATTTTATTGGATTTGGTGTAGTCTAATTCTTGTACTCCTATCTATCAACATGAAATCCTTTGAAGCCATCACTGTTCATTCTGTTATGTTTTGGGGCTTAGAAAAGAATTCTTGCAGGAAAGTTACATTTTTATTTTGTAGAAATTGTTGTTACAATATTTCATTTATGTTGATTTAAACATTACAAAAATCTAAAAATGAGCACTTGTGTCTCAGTAAAATAATAATACCATAAAAGTGATGTGAAAATGGCATAACTGCAATTTCCCAGGTCTCTTATTCAATAGACATGAAAAAGTATGAAAAGTCTCAGACTTGACATATTGAGACCCAAACCATGGACAGATTGCTCTCTATGGTAATGCATATATTGCAGCTACATACCTCTGCTTTATGCCCATCTGTCTTTGAAACAAAGCAAATGACATAACTTTTTCAGTTAATGTTACGAACAATTCACCAACAGAAACATTTCCTTTTTTGGATAATTGTAAGAGAAAACTTACTGTTGAATATTCAAAATTGATCAATCATTTTTGTGGCTGAATATTAGACCTTGGCATCTCATCTTTCCACACCTTCTTTACATTTAACATCAGCACAAAATATAAAGGCAATGGATTCAGCCATCATACTAATACATCTATTCTTACATGTTTGGTACAATTTCAGAGATGAATTTGAATGACTGAAATTGGTATCATGTACAACAAATCAAGTCGTAACTTTGAGCTGCCAAAAGAAAATATTTCCTTATGTATCAATTAGTGATTAACTCAGACAGTTTTTTGTTTTACTTAGGAATGGACACCAATATTTCCAACCAACTTATCACATTGGGAGGAGATGACTATGGACAACTTCATGAGCTTCTCTGAAAACCAAATGATCTACAAGGAGCTAAAAGAAGACACAGGAGTTCATAATATATTATCGCTTTGACAACAAGTGCCAACACTTGTTACTGTTACCAGTGATCTTCCAAGTATCCTTGAAGAACATAAACATGTGCTTCTTGTTTCAATGTTCAATAGCAACATTAACACCACCCATACAACAACCTGTTTTCCATTGAAGTTATGCACAAAACTTTTCCTCTTGGATCTAACAATCTAGTTTTTGAATGTGGATGTACAATAGAAATCTATACCAATTATCTCCATGAAATTCAAAACTTTCAATTGTATTCCAACCCATAATGCTATCTGAGATGAATTCATCAAGATAAAAATCTATTTACATCAAATTTCATTTGTCAGAGCAAAAAAGTCATTAGAGAGACGCTGAAACTTCTCAAAGCATGACATCAGATCCAACCATTTCACCTTGTTGCTATGTTTTTTACTATTCTTGAATGGTTAAATGCATTTTAATGTTTGATTGATATGATTGACATTGATGTCATATTTTTTAGATGTAAACTTAATTCTGATTCATCTTAAACTCTCTCATTGAAAAAGAATGTACAATGATGTTACATTAGATAGAAAAGAGCAATTTTGAGAAGCCAAAAAGTTTTGGCACCCAGAGAAACCTTGTACATTAATAAAAGAGAATGTGGTTCACAAGTCATAGTACCTATGGTTATAAGTGAGCTTGGAAGAACCAGTAACATTTTTGAAGGTTTTTGTTGTGCAATAAACTTCCTGCACAACTCAACTATTAATCTTCTAGACTGAAAGCTGAATGAGCCAATTACATTGCCTGTTCCAACAAAAATCCTAAAGGTGTACTTAAATTTTCCAGCAAATCATGGACATTGGAATCCAAATCCAAATTTTATGGTCAAAGTTACATGATCATGGACTCCAAAACATGGTTTGATAGGCAAATGGGACTCTCAATATTACATATCCATATCCCAATTTCAAACACATTATTGATTGCATGTAAATTGAATACTAAATTTTGTACTCACAAATCTCCATTTTTTCAACACCATTGCATGGTCAATTGAGATGCTTCCTGAGTTTTATGGTATTTGGGACTTTGTCTTGAGCAAGACAAATTATCTAGAGTGATCTTTTGCACCACATTTCTGACAGGAACATCCCAAAGTCATGTCATAAGTGTATTTTTGTTCTAGACTTCCGTGACAAAAATGTTTTCCGTGAAAACATGAAAGTTACTAGAAAACTTTTTAAAATCAAAGGTACAAAAAACTAAAAGAAAGCAATTTATTTAACTTTTCAGTGATATATATTTCTTATACTTTTTTGTCTTACGACATTAACGACCTCATCAATGAACTCGTAAAAAAATTAACGACATTTACGACATAATTAACGAAATCGTAAATAACATCAACAACATCAACGACATTAACGACATTAACGACTTTTACATCTACGGCGTTTTCTACGACATTAACGACATTAATGACATTAAAGACATTAACAACATTTACGATGTTTTCAACGAAATTAACGAAAATGTCTACGGAATTAACGACATTACCTACGACATCGTAAAAAATTTAACAACATTTACGACATTCGTTAGCGATCAAAAATCCGCTAAATGTAACCAAAAGATTTAAAATGAAATCGGTTCAATCATTGCTAAAAAAAATTATTTGTTTTTAATATTTAAGTAACGTTACATCATACTAAAAAGTTTAAAGGTTTTACCAGCGTGTGATAAATAACGATAAGAGCGTGACTTTGGGATGTTCCAGGTTTGAATGGTGTGATTAATCTTTTGTAAAAAGTACTAGGAGTAGATACTTATGCACATGAGATTATTTTTTTAATAGCCATTGCTACTATGGAAACAACTACGAAAAATATGATTTTTTGAGTAAGAAAGGTATTGTACTTTGAGGTGGCCAGCCGGTAGGTATTGTACTACATACTACATACTACATAAGACTTCCTAATTCCTACTCCTAATAAGTAAGTGCGTGGCTGGGCGGGGTGGCTGCATCTCAACCTGTCCGGCACTATGGTAGCCAGGGATGGGCCCAGCGGCCGTTGGCACCAAGGGCCGAAGCCCATCGATTCGTTGGATTAAATCCCTGTCCGTTACTTGAGGTCAAAAATGGATAAATGGACGAAGGGCACTGCTCCAATTGTCGAGGGTCGAGGGTGGAGGGTGCCGAAGGAACCAACGCTCCGAACTCTCCAAATGCTTCAAACTTCAAACTGCTTCAAGCCCGCGGCATTTCTCCTACTCAATAATCGATTATCGATTGCGAAGCCACCAGTCACCATGTGAATTTCTTTCCATTCTATTTGTTTTCTCGCACCATATGGAACAATTACAAATGCCGAGAAACGTGACTCGTGTTCGTTGGGCTGGCAGTTGCAAGACATCGTTGCCACTCATCGAGCAACGAGAATTTCTTTTTACGGACTAACGGCATCGTTGCGAGTTGTGTGTAGTGGCGTGGCATGGCGTTGCAAGATCTGTTGCAACTCTCATTAATCGACAACATTGATGGGGGGCGCATCCGCACGAGAGGCTCTCATATTCTGAAACTCGTTTGACAAGGACTATCAACCATGGACGACGTACAAGAAATCACCGTTAAAACCCTTCCAGTAAAACCACGTCTCAATGAGTCTCACCGGTTCAAAGTCTGCTTTCCCAATTTCGAGAACCTCCCATCAGAAGAAGAAGAAGTAGTCAAATCTCCTGCGTTCGTTTGCTTTGGCAGGCGATGGAAGCTCCTTCTGTACCCTGGCGGACACGAAGATGCGGAAAATGGAATGGTGAGCATCTACGTTCAACTTTGCTCAGGATGCGAAATAGAAATTGACTACGACGTACGAATGAAAAATGGAGACGGCAATATCGCGACGGATGAATTCGAAGACGAATTAGATTATTGTGGTTGGAGCAATTATAAACCACGTTCCGAAATCATAAGAGAACTAAATGATAATCGAGAGCTTGTCGTCGTAGTCTGCATGAGACTAGTAGGCGAACGATCCCATTTCATTCTACCAAATCCCATTCTTGGAACAATCCGTAAAGCATTCAACGACAGAACAACTTCCGACGTCTTATTCCTTGTTGGTGGACTGGACACAGACAAAGAAGGAAAAACACCAGTGCAGTATCATGCCCACCGTCTCGTTTTGAAAGAATCTGCACCTTTTCTTTTTGCTCTTTGCGCGAACATCAACGACAAGCAACCTGTTTCAATTCTCGGAGTTGATCCTATTATCTTTGGCTTTCTTCTTAAATATCTGTATGGTGATACTATCCCCGTAGAGCAACTCAAGGAAAATGCAAAGGAAATCATCGAAGTGTCAAACAAATATTGTGTTACTGGCCTCAAGATTCTAGCTGAAACTTGCCATGTAGAATCCACTGTAATAAACATTGACAATGCTGTCGACAATCTGCTCTATGCAAAGGCCAAGGACTGTGCACTTCTCAACGAAGCTGTGATGGATTTCATCGTCAAAAATGGTGCAGAAGTACTCGAGAACATTTCGTTTGACCACATTTCTGGTAATGTAGTATCGGATCTTCTTGCAGCTGTTGAGAGGACTTTAAGGGCTATCGCCAATAGTGAAACTGAGAGAAATGACGAGGGCACCAATGATTATCACGGTATGAGGATCAGCACTCTGAGGCAAATGTGCCATGAAAAGGGTCTGGAAGTAGATGGACCACGTAAGGCATTGATTGACTCGCTAAAAAAGGCACAGGATAGCGATGAATAGAGAGATTGGCTGTGGAAAATATGTAAGTATATGGTTTGGTGGTTCAAATACACAGATGATTATTGGATCCTTACACTTTTATTTCATTGTCAAAGTGCAAAAGTGTATTTTTCTGTAGATATAGCTTACCTGCTGCAGCAACCCACACACTAAGATAACAAAATGTTATTGATCCAAAGCTTTGGCTTGCCATTCTAATTCTTTTTTTTTATTGCTGTTTAAGAGCACAATATCAATTCATTTGGATTTAATTTTTGCTTTTTTATTTATGAAAACAAAACTTAATATCAATGAAGTAATTAGGCATTCGACAACTTTGTTTAAGAAAAATTCTTTGAGCAACTGCAATGAAAATAGCAATAACTAAAGCATCATGCAAAGTCCTTACTGGATATTCAAAGGCAGAAAGAGGAAAATGATGAATTACATCATATCAAAATGCTACATAGTTTGAACAGCATTGAGGGCATTGCTAATTTCTCTCAAGAGAAATCCAAGGCTGATTTTTTTTGAGTGTGATGTGAATTGTAGGTGTTTATAGTTGGCAGTAAAAAAAAACTTCTTCCTTCATTTAGCAAATTGTTTGTCATACATTATTTTTTTTATCTTGTATCAGCCTCATGTCAAACTATTTCACCAAAAACACCCATTTGTTTGGTTCAAAACCATGATTGATGCAATATGCCCACATTTGGTTAGTGTAGTATGTTTGTGCTACAATACGTCATGAGCAGGTCATGGCCTTGGTTTTGTAGACTTACCAATAATTGTTGGGAGCAGTTTTGAATAATAATTAATGGAAGAATGATAGGAATAGCCCATTGATTCAAATTGCAGGTACCAAGCTGTTAAATGCAAAAAATTATGTAGCATAAAAATATGTTGCATTTCAATGCAAGTTTCACTTTCTTGTATGCCAGCATTAGCAAATTTAGGCAGGTTATACGCAGGCAAACATAATTAAAATGTCAAAATAACCTGCCATGATATTATTGGGCCAGAATAATGTCCCATAAACCGGCACAAACCTGTATTGAGAACCATAAAGAAATCAGTTTTAACACATGTATTATGAGCCATGGGACTAGAAAGGAAAGATGTCAAGGTAATAAAGGGAGGAAGAATTCAAGGATTTTTGCATATCATGAATTGTTTGTAGCATAATGAGTACTATTTTTGTGGATTTTTTTAGGATAAATGGTAAATTTCCAGAAAGCTTCTCATCCATTCCAACCTAAGGGCTAGGGATGGAATTTCCCATTTCCTGCTTCCTAAAAACTCTTGGGAAATGGTCAATTTCCTTTTATCCAGAAAGCTACCCAGGACATTTTAAAAATACCTGAGCAAAGAAATAAATAATTGCCTCTATTTTTCCTGAGAAAATGGTTAAGGGAGATATTTCCTCTGTAAAATTCCTATTTTTGTTTAACACTAAAAGTATGCTGCTTGCATTGTTCTTTATGAGCTATGAATAACTAGTATGATTTATTAACAAATATTTTGCTATAGTCATGTTATTTACTTTATTCATGAAACAGAATGCATAACATAAATCAATCCTGACTAAGTTCAACTATAATACCATTGATATTAACCAACAACACTAACTCACATGATATTTGTTCTTCAACTAGACATAGAAGCTAATATTCATTGATGATTTAGACAAACATTTAGTAAGAAATCCCCTTCTGGCAAATGATGACACACTAAATAATTTCACCATCACTGCCCATTCCCCCCCCTTTCTTACACATGAATAATTTCAATCCATCACACTCACCCCATGTTGCTCACTGAATATAGCAATTTGTCAGATTTTTCATATAAGGGGATGGTACATGGTAACATTGGAGAGTGCTTTTCTCTAGATATTACACAGTGGCATGCCAGAAGGGGAATTGAACCCCAACTTCAGAACCTCACGGTTCTCCCAAGGGATATACTATAAAGTGCCA
>JALLOT010010629.1:0-10663 GCA_036939595.1 Thalassiosira livingstoniorum
GATTTTATTTAATCCTTCTCATCAACCAAAATACCTTTGTAGACCCAGTCTAGCTCTGATGGAGCAAACTGGATCTGATGAACTGTTAAATTAAACCAACAGCTTACCAAACTTATGATCCGCAAGGATCCATGCAAAAGGTAAGCATTAGGTGGAAGTTGAAGCTGAAGCTTAGGATTATTCAAAAAAGCAATCAGTTTCCATTTGAATTGAAATTTCACCTAAATTATTAAGTTATTCTGCTAACAATTTGTATTGGATGTTTAAAAAGTGTGACCAGCAGACTTGAAATAAGTTTTGTGGAAGCTTCAAGCTGCAGAGCCTTAAATTTACAGCTGGGCAATCACTAACAAAACTTTAATTATCTAGATCCACCCTTTTTTCAAATTATTTTACCATGGTAAATCCCAGATTAACTAGAGCGATAAAAAATTTACATTCCAGAAGTGGTGGAAGCATCATTTTCATTGATATCATTGTCACGCGGTACTCGATCGGCTCCCTCCACCACTTTGGAAGCGTTTGTTGGCGAGTTTGACAATGACACTAATACCACTCATTCGATCGACAGAAATAGAAAGATTGAATTTCAAATTCAAACAGTTTATTTTGTTTGGGGGTGGATTCATTTTTTTTTCAAAATATTATCACGAAAAATGTTAGGAGCAAACATCAATTCTTTCTCGCGTCAGCTCTCTTACAATAAATTAGAATCGTTTCAATTATTATCGATCAACATGAATGCAACCTCACGAGCCTGACAATGAATTGATAATATCTCGCCAATGAAGGCTTCCAAAGTGGTGGACGGAGTTGTTCTGGCATCGCAAGATAGTAAGGTCAACGGAACTAATGTTCACACCACTTCTGAAATGTAAAAAAATTTAAGCTAGTTAATCCAGATTTCACCATGGTAAAATAATTTGAAAAAAGGGCCGATCTAGATACTTTATGTTTTGTTAGTGATTGCCCAGCTGTAAAATTGGTTCTGCTGGGAGCACAAAATTGCAAATGACCTATTCCAACAAATTCTATGTCGTGTGGTAGAATTTTTGTATTAGATATAGAGTATGGTGCCACACACATGAAGGTTATGGTATCCTAGAGACACAATGTGAGCATTATTTAATATTAAAAAATAAATTTCTTGCATGTTCCATCATTTTAGCTATTTGATTATAATTCTAAACTCATTTTTGGAGAATTGAATATCTATTTAATAGCATCCCCCTCCTAAAACTATCCAGGGTTAATTTTGAATATACATAGATGCACTAGGTTCTGTTGCATATCAATGGACCCTTTAAGGCCAAAAAGCTTCTGTCAAATTGAGTTGGTATACTCCAGATGTAACATAGAAAGGTATTTCTAGTTATAATTCCAGGGTCTTAACTTCTGATAATTAAAAATAACCGCCTGATTCTGTCATGTTACACTACACAGTGCAATGCACCAACATATTTTTGAAAACATGAAAACGCTATGCACATCATTATACAGTAAAAAAGAATTTTTAATTTTACAAATAAACAAAAGAGATTCAGACAAAAGCAAGCAAGAAAAAAATCAAAGAGTCACTATGCAAGGCACTATTGGCCAAAGCAAGACCCCAGAAAAACACGTTGAAGAACAGTAAACATAATAATACGATAATTAATGTTGGGATGGACTGAACAGTTGAGACCTACTGCACATAAAAAATGAGGATCGGGAGGGGTCGTCCTCGACATTACAACAGATTACAACCTACTATCTACAACTTTCTGTTCAAAATCAACAAAATGATGGTTTGGAACAAAATATGGGTGTGCAGTATTTATTTTGCAGTTTGAATGCTTCCTATTGTAGTAATTAATATGTTGTTTCGGTATTTTCAGATAACATCAAACACGGTGTGCTCTTTCTTATTACTTCGATGAAAGTTTTAATGCACAAGTACTTGCTATTGTACTTACAAATGGAAGGTCCGAATATCCTGTTCCATCATATGTTCCCTTGATATCATGAAATAGACCAAAGCAATTTTACTGATGAACCAGTTCAAAAGTCAATCATATATAAATCAAAAAGATCGAAGTCGTTCTCCAGAGATGAAAGAAACCTCAATGGGAAAAAATCTTCCGGAACAACACAAAGAGATTCGCCATTCGTCGTCCATGCTCCAATTGCTCCAATTCGATTCTATCCCGATTTGTGCATTCCAAAGAGCCGCACCTCACTCCGTTCCTTTACTCCAAGAAATTAATTTATTTGAGAAAACCGATGGAAACAATCACTTGACAATCGACACTTGGCAATCTTCTGTTTCAAGAAGATCCTCCCATAATCTGCGGCCGGGATGGAATCCATCCACTCCTCATAACAAATTCAATCACCCCCTCTTTTTGAACCACGTCGAGTTGAAGCACTGTGTTCTTTTTCCCTCGTCCCGATGGCGTGGATGGCATGGATGATATTGTGTTGGAGGTAGTGACCGTCGACTTGGATGACTTCCACAACCCAGCATTCAGTGATTCCGCAATCAAAACCTTCTTCACATCGAGATACTGTTGGGGTAACAGACGGAGACGTTGGCAGAGGGATAGTTCTTTGGGGGTGAGGAGGTTGTAGCCCGGTTTGTCTTTGAGGGTGAATGGTTTGGACGTGGGTGTGATGCTGGTTGTATTTGGTGGTTCCGTGGAGTTTAGTGCCAATGGAGTATTTGGGTCGTTTGAAGTACCTCCTCCGACCTGGTTTGCATGTGGCTGGTTAGTCTCTCTTAAAGTGGCATTGGCATCCGCAATCACACCCGTGCCCTTTTCTGCACCTTGCAAATTTTCAGGAGATGCATCCATCGGTCCCGCTGCCTCCCCACTTTGACCACTCGACCTCGTACCTTCTCCTGTTTTGGATTGGAATTGTTTCCATATGCTCAAGGATTGATTGCCGGCAGCATTGATAGCGAGTCCTCCCGATGCGGTACTTTTTCCTGCTGGCACCACAGCACCGGCGGCACCGACAGCACCCACACCACCAGCACCCACTCCTCCAACTCCAGCCACAGCCCCCATACCACCGACACCACCCACCCCACCTATTCCACCCACGCCCATCCCACCTATTCCACCCACGCCCACCATACCCGCCAAAACCTCCTCACCCCCCGCATTTCCCTTCATCATCTTCATCCTCTCCCCCTCCATTCTCTTCCTCTCCTCCTCCTTCTTCATCCACTCCCACCTATGATACTCCCTCCTCATCTTATCCAACTCGTACTTCTCCGCCTCCACCATCGTCCTAATCCCCATCCTTCGATACATTTGGAGCTTGGCAATCTCCTTCCTCAATCGTTTCGCCTCCAAAATCTTGCTCACGAAGGAGTCATGTTCCTCCTTGGAGTGATACCGCGCAAACAATCGCATCCGCTGCACCAAATGCCGTTCGTCCGGCGGCATCTTCAACAACTTCTCCTGATTCTCTCTGTAATTTAACAACCCCTCCTTTTTAATGAACTCCTTTCTCCTCTCCCTCTCGTTCAACTTCTCATTGAAAATTCGAATCACTTCCAACTTGAGCTCCTTGTCAGCCTTGGAATCGTCGGCCGAAAACTCCATCTCGGCGATGATTTTTTCCGCGTCGTTTTCGTACTCCATGTCGAAATCTCCGCGGCGAGGCATGTAGCCGGCCAATTCGGCGCCAGGGGAGTGAAGGACGTCTTCCAATCGAGGGGGGAGGACTTTGGCTTCGTAGCCGGGGAGGTTTTGGTTGCGTTTTTGAATGAAGTCGGCGCGGAGTTGGTCGAAGGAGGCTTTGGAGAGGGAAGGGGTGTTGGTTTGGCGGACGAAGGATTGTTCGGATTTGTACCAGAGGTCGCGGTTGACGGGTTGGCCTTTTTTGACGTTGATTTTGGGGGGGATGTAGGGATGGGGCCACGGGTTGGGGATGTTGGGTGGGGTGGTGGGTGAGGCTTGGGAGTTGGGGTCATTGGGGTCGTTGGGGTGGCTTGGGGTGCCATAAAGGGAATCGGTGGGCTGGACATGAAACTTTGGCTTCTTGTAAGGCTTTGCCTTGAAAAGTGTCTGTTCGGACGCATGTTTTCTGCGACGTTTGGAAGTGCTGGGTGTCGCAGATGCAGTAGGAGTAGCGGGAGAAGGTGCAGTGGGAGAAGTAGAATCCTCTTCCTCTATTTCAGGGACCATGGTGTACGGCGGTAGAATGTGACCGTACCTCCCCAGAAAATCATCGAGGTATCTCTCCATGCATTGCTTGGCGGATTTGTTTCCGATCGTGGCACTTTTCATGGTGCCGCTTCCACCATTGGCTCCACTGCTTGCAATGCCGGCAACGCCTGCGCTGCCGGAACTTGCATCCCCAGCACCTCCCGTACCTCCAGCAGTGCTTCCACCGTCTTCGGAATTGTTTCCTGCGCCATTCCCGTCGCTGCCTTTCCCGCTCGCTTTTCCACCACCTTCCCCCGCATTGCCTTCGGATTTTGCTCCTCCTCCTTTGGTAACGCCATCACTAGCACCATCACTACTAGCACCAGCACCACCTCCTCCCACAACACCCCCCATAAATCCCCCCGAAACATGCTCGGCAATGTCCGGCCAATTACCCAATCCACACGCTTGAATGGCATCAATGAGACGTAAATCTTCCTCGATAGTCCATGCGTCTTTGGGATTGTCGGTGAGAATGTATTGGATTGGCTTTGGTGGCGCTGATGGTGGTGTTGTTGGTGGTTGTGCTGGTGGTGTGGGTGTGGCTGCTTCCGGTGGAGTGGATTGGGTGGGTGGAATAGGTGATTCTTCTGGCTTTGGCGTAGAACCACCCGATGGTTCTACCTGCATGGCATCTTCCTCTGCCTTCGTTTCCATCTCTTGACTCGAACTCTTTGCTTTGTCCAACTCTGATTGGCCGCCTTGCAATGGTTCCTTTTCTTCCTCCTCTTCCTTTTTGATCTTTTCGGTCTCCGTGGATTCGGGGGCAGATTTGGATTTGTTCTTGGCATCGCCTGCACCATCGACATCCATGTCATCATTTTCATTGGTAGCATGGTTGGCATCCTCTGCAGATTTCTCTTCAACCTGAGGAGTGCTCTCTTTCTCGCTCAAGGGTTCCGTTGCGCCTTTTGGCTTGGTGGAATCTGCATTTTCCTCATCTTTAACAACTTGTGTTCCAACCTCACTGCTACCTTTATCATCGTTACTCTTGGCACTGCCCTTGCCAATTTTCTGTGGGTCGCTACCACCATCGCCACCATCACCACCTACCACCATGACTCCCCGGAACGNAATTTTCTGTGGGTCGCTACCACTATCGCCACCATCACCACCTACCACCATGACTCCCCGGAACGAAGGGAATAACACATACCTCGTGCTATCAGCCACAATGTATCCGTGATCTGCCCTGTGACGAAAGTAGGGCACCCATTCATCCCCGATATAATACCCCAAGGCATTGGGATCCTCCGTATCCTCTCCCGCCGTCTTGGAACCTTTTCCACCAGCTCTACCACTTCTACCACCTCCAGAACCTCCGCCATCATCATCACCACCAGCACTCTCATTCACCGCCAACGTCCTCAACTTCCTCCTCCCCCACTCCTCATTCCTCTTCACCCTCGTCACCTCCGCGTGATCACTCGTCGCCAAACAATCCAAACACAAGTCGAAATCGGGACATATGGCACAGCGGATGCGGGGGGCGCGGGTGAGGTCGGTGCGGCAGTAGTCGCATTCGTAGAGTCCGCGGGGTTTGGGTCCGAGGAGGACCAGCTCTCGCTGTGGTTGTTGTTCTTGTTGTTGCTGTGGGAGTTGTTCCATTGGTTCTTGCATCGGTTGTTCCGTAGGATCTTTTGGATTTCGAGGGTCAATCGGTTCTGTTTGTTCGGCGGGTTCGCCATCCGCGTCACCGGTTGGAGTCTCAAGGGTGTCGGCACCGGGGGAGGCATCCGTGGCTTTTTGCTTGGGAGAAAAAAAATGATTGATTTTATTCTTCTTCTTGTCGGACTGACCACCATGGCCGCCTTCGCTGTCTTGGAAGGACACTTTGGACTTGGACCTCGATCGGGGTGTTTCAATTGCTTTCGATCTCAATGTCGCCGATCCAGCCAACCCTGCTCCTGCCGTGTCGCCATTCGCATCGTCCACTCCCATGGGATAGCGAGATCGATGTCCCCTCCTACCACCTGCAACACCTGCAACACCCGCTACACCAGCAGTGCCCTGTTCGCCCTCACCACCGACGCCCGCACCTTCTCCATCACCATCGGCGGACGCTGCAGACGGAGTCGTCGATCGGCGGCTCCTTCTCTGAGGCCTTACTTCTCTTTCTCCCCTTTCTCCACTCTCTCCCCGTTCACTGGATAACTGCCGTCGTCGCGATCGTGTGGTGGATGCGGTGGGTTCCACGGCTCCACCACCTCCGCTGCTTGGATTTTCATGGTCCTTCGCCATAATTGTTTTGATTTTGAATTTCAATTTTGAAACTTTGAAAAGTAAGAGAAGGAAACTGGATAAGCGATGATTATACCATTTCCAATATTATGTTGATTGATATTGTTTTTATTGGCGAGTAAAAAATTAACTCCTATGTAAGAATTTTTGATAATTTATCGCTAAATAGTTTATTATCCATACCTGCTGCACGCGCCAAAACTTTGAGGAGAGTTGTAAGTTGAGAGGTACAATATGTTATCTTCTACTTACTAGTATCTTACCTACCTAGGTATGTAAGAAGTAGGTACTTAGGTAAGTAGATGATACCTACCATAAGTATCAGTAAAAAGGAGCCCATTTAAGTGTAGGCTCTTTTTATACCCATATTCCAATGTGTCGGCTCCTTTACTTTTTTATTTTGAAAAAGGCTCCTATAATGCGGAAATGTGGTGTAGACTCTTATCCACATCAGTCAGAGAGGCAACTTCTTGATGCACACTAAAAAGGAGCCTAAAATTTGGGGCTCTTTTTAAAATCATGTGTGAGCTCCTTTTATGACTGGAGTGTTGGAGTGTAGGCTCTTTTTCATGAGTGAGGATCCTTTTCACCAATACTTAGGGTAAGAGCTGTACAAAAAATATCAAACACAGATGTATGTGTATGATAAAGGAACAAAATATGTAGCAACAAATTGTAGTCATAATTGATAGTGAATTTTTCATGTGGATTTTTCGAAAAAGAAGACAAATTATGAATAATAAATTACAAATATGAATTACTCTTTTTGTGCTGTTTACACAAAAACTTTAAATACCTTAAAAGAGTGAGGATTGATGTCTGAAGAATTAAATTCAAGAGACCTTTTGTTTCTGAAATTACCATTTAAATCACTATGTACTTTAATTATTATGTTCCAAGGATATTTGCCAATTTTCAATGATATTTAATCCAGCTTCTATAAAACTAATTTTTCTCACCTGTAACCTTTATATTTTACACAAAACCTAATAACCAAAGTAGTCACACAATCTACCTATACATCTCTAAATTGAAGAGGAATATTTGTAGTTAGATCATTTGGTTGAGAATGAAAAAAATTTATTTTGCAGCACCCCAAAATCCCAAAAAATAATTTCACTAAAATTAATTGTCTTGACCATAATTTTATCTCAGGTAAAAACCATAAATTTGAAGGCTGTGGCTTTTATGAATTTATATTTTGTTCAAAAGAAAAAGAAAATACTAATTTTCTTACCCTGGGTGGTGGTCAACTATGACTGGTAAAATATTTTTATTAATTAACATTTTACCTTATGTATTTGTATTACTGAAAATATAAGGTAAGTGATTTTAGTTGGTTAGAGAACAAAATATTATACAGCTGACAATTTTGCTGATCCTGTGTGTAGTAGGAGCAAAATTTTTCAGTAATTTTTTTTCTCAATGGATCATATGTAAAATCACTCACAGCATTTTAATAAATTATTTCATCCATCTAAAGTTAATATATTAAATAATTCCTTATTACTCTAATAGTGCAAAACATAGATGAAAGCTGTTCTAATGATTCAAATTTGAATGTTTCTTCTAAAACGGGCTATTTAAAATCATTAACTGCTTTTTTATAAATAAGCCATCTCAAAATATTTAAACCTTAATTTAGAGCACTATCCGTTCAACTGTCTACTGATTTTTATCATTATGGTTTCATTACAACCGATGAGATTTTTTTAATGTGCTGAGTAGCATTTTCCATTTTGTACATATAAAGGAATTGAATAATTCTACAGGCAGCATTACAAACAATCAAGGGCATGGTCAGCTGTAGTATGATAATACAAATAAATGGTGTTTAATTTTAGATGAGAATCTCATCTTTCACTTCCCAAATTGCTGATATTATTGATTTTTTCTGATATTTTATACTCATTTCAGAATTATCAAGTGTTGTCTGTATGGTTCTGAAGACTGCATTGTGAACAGAATAAAACAGTGGTCATGTATTGAAAAAAGTTTTGAAGTTTAATTTTGCTGTCCCAATGTACAGTACGTATGTTATACTTAGGTAGTCAATTATTGACAGATTATTGACGAAAATATTCATATTCATGGACAGACAAAAAAATATTTTATTTTTCTATTGTAGCTAGAATTTTGTAGTATTGGTATAGATTGGCTCCCGAAAAATCTGCAACATTTGGCTGACATTCTACATCATCACGATTAAAAAAATATATCACAGGTATAGTTTAAATTTTAAGTATGTACCTGTAAATCGTACCCTACAAGTTTCTACTACAAAGTCTACTACATTTCAACAAAAACAAACATAGAAAAAATATTTTTGTTACATCTACTAAAATAAAAAATTAATATTAAATGAAAAGGTTATTAACACGATATTTTACTACAGCACGTAAAATCTATAAAATAATACTATAATTGTAGTATTAGTAACATTACTCTTTAGTACCTAGTCTTAGTAGTACTTAAGTACTTTGATAAAAATTACTTACATGAGTACCTACCTTAGTCTACACAACATCATAAGACGTACTACAATACAATACCTACCTATCTCTACCTAGGTAGGTAGAGAAAGGTAGAGAAGCTAACAATCACCATGGCATCCATGCCATGGCGAGCCGTGGCACTTTTTCCAGTCGGAAACCAAAATCTACTTGGTAAATATGTACAAAAATTTTAATTTAATTAAAACAATACAATCAGAATCCAAAAAATAAACTAGCCCGCAGTAGTAGTTAAATCCCATTACAAAATTTAAAATAATAGCAAGGTGCAAACGCATCGTCGACGGCCGTTGATGACGCCGTCGGCGATGCCGTTTGTTCGACGGCGACGTCAACGATGCCGGCCGACGATGCCGGCCGATGACGCCGTCGACGACGCCGTCGATGACGACGCTTTCGACGACGACGCCGTCAACAAAGCCGTCGACGATGCCGCCAACGACGGCGGTTGGCGGTTGAGGCCATTGGCCATTGCCATGTCCTTGTTGAGACCCAGGTGAAAGTAAGCAGATTTAGCGATAGTAATTGTGTAGATGAATAATACTTACTATGGTATTGTACTCTCTAGGTAAAATTATTATTACGGTATGCATGCTGTATTCTACACCATCTACAACATCATCATCATTACTTACGCACGATCCGTAACTTACTACTACTATTTTTTACATCATAGTATTTCTAGTACAAGTTCACCATAGTAGACTGATATATACTATTTCTATGTAGAGTTCCATGCATGTAGTTTTGTACCTTGCTCTCTGGTATCAGCAATAACAAATTTGAATTAAATGATGCTGGTATTACATCATTTTGAATCGCCATTATGTAGGTATTATGGTCATTTTTGTAATACTGCAGGTGAACTTGTTGGCACTAAGGTGGACTAATCACTGAAAGTTCACCCAACTCCTCGTGTTGTATCACCACGCAAATAGGTCCAAGTTCACCGGAAGGGTATTGTACCTCTACGTGAAACAAAAAATTCTAGTACGCTCAGTATTGTCAAAAATCAAAAACCAGAAAATATACTACAAATTTCAAAACAAATGTCCTTGACATTTCATTTAAAATGTGACAATTTTGGCTGCAACGTCTGAATTCTTCTTAGATGCAGAATCTGTGATAATATCAGATTTACTGCAATGGAAAATCCTAAAGACCAACCACCTCTATTACTAATATCAATATATATGATATTTTTAAAGAAATTAAAAAATCATCACTCTAGTAATGAACAAGAATTGATCCTTTCTAAATGTAACATGAGGAACGACTTGGCACTGTAATATGATGTGATAATTTTATACCAATTATTTAAGTTTTCAAACAAATCCCTAAAATCATAAAATAGCATACACAATTAAAATTTTCTCATTTACTTTAATGCACAATGTGTTTCAACATTACAACCTTTGTCATTGACAAACTGATATTTTTCATTTATGATTCCCTTATCAAAAATGACAAATAAAGTGCACAAACATATGAAACAAAAGAAATAATACATTCATATCTCATCCAGAAATTCATCTTGTTTTTAAATTGAACTAATTCAAAAATCATTGATTTTAACACTTACTACATGAGACAAAATTAATCTTGCTGATTCTAAACATTTTTTGCTTTTGCATAGATTAAACAATTTTATTTTGAATAAGTTGATATTGTGTC
Organism: Thalassiosira livingstoniorum; assembly: GCA_036939595.1. NCBI lineage: Eukaryota > Bacillariophyta > Thalassiosirophyceae > Thalassiosirales > Thalassiosiraceae > Thalassiosira > Thalassiosira livingstoniorum. The sequence continues at coordinate 10,628 of JALLOT010010629.1, forward strand.
TATATCAGTACAAATTAAAAGATATTTTCACACAAT